>OX104122.1:42180359-42230565 GCA_944474755.1 Limnoperna fortunei | reverse complement strand
CTTCTTCAAAAATGCGGAAGTAATGCCCATCAAATTATAGAACAATATCCCAAATGAGTCGCATGTCAAAAATGTTTAGAATTATCCTCAATGAAAGGTTTAATTCAATAATGAAATTTAAATATTCAATGAATCTGGCTTCAGGAAAATTATAGATCTATTATAAATAAATATATCCCCAAAAATAGTAAGAAACTTACGTATGTTTGGTAGATTATAAAAAGGTTTTTGACTCGGAGTAGAGAAATGGTTTACTTTTTAAGCAAGCTAAAAATGGAGTTGGAAAATTTTTATTTTAATTGAAAAAAATCTGTACTCTGGAACAGAACTTACATTGAAATTTAACACTCCTTCCTTTGAAACATACATAGGAGTGAGGCAAAGGAACTCAATGAGTTTTACCTTTCATAATATAAATGATTTAGAACCAAACTAGTGAAGGTTCAGTGCCCCAAAATAGGTGGATCCTAGTTCCGGATCACTATTATTTGCGGATGACACGGTCTTACTATCAGAAACTAAAGACGATCTGCAAAATAGTAGGAATAGTTTTAGTATTTTCTGCCAATTTAAGAAACATACATTAAATATTGAAAAAATGACTAAAAATGTTAATTTTATAACAAATTAATATATTTTATACAGAATTTATCTAAATATAAGTTCGTTTTTTCATTTACGAAATAATGTTAATTTAAGCCATAGCCTAGAATACCTTGCTAAAAATGGCAGGAAGGTCTTATTCACTATAAAATCCAAAACGTCATCACTGCCTCGCTGCCCCCCCCCCCCCCCCACAAATAAACGTTTCAAATAACCTATTTGACGAATTAGTACTTCCAGTCTTGACATATAATTCTAAAGTTGTCTTTACGGATGGCTACCTGGTCCACCATAGAGCCAAATTTTGAGGAAAAAAGGTAAAAGCTGTTGATCTATTCAATTTTATTTACAAGTCCCTTTTGAAATAAGTTTACTTGAGGTTTTGTAAATTTCTATAGGGCATTAAAATTCGGCTACTAACATTGGAGCTAGAACCGAACTAGGTAGCTTACTAATAGAATAGTATTTGTATCACAGTTCTTTTTTAACAAGAATACACAAAGAAATAACGATTATTTAATCCAGAACATAGAATACCTTGATAAAAAGGCATAGAGGTCTTATTCACTATAAAATCCAAGACGTCACTACTTGGCAACCTCCACAGAAACGTTTCAAATAACCTACTTCACTAATTAGTACTTACAGTGTTGGCATATCATTTTAAAATTTGGACTACACACCGAAACCATAAACCCTTATTTTAAAGAAGCTTTTATACTCGCAAAATATCTTGACAGCATAGGTACATTCTTAGCATACATATATTAGAATTATATTTTATGATAATGAGTTCGTTTGATAAGATAGCAAATTGCATTAATATGAACGAAGAGTCCTTATTTAACCTTTAATTTATAGATTGGTTGAAGAAATATAAGAAACTTTAGAAAATAAGATAAAAAATTGAGATGCAGCGAATACTAAGTTATTTTTATATAAAAATCTGAAACTTAGTCTTAATAAAGTTTTTTTTATTTACCAAGCCATGTTTTATCCCTAAGAAGGTGCTTTACAAACTCGATCAGTCTAGAAATAGAGAGGGGTTCTATACTATAAAATTTCAAGATGACCGCCTATATAAAACTTCCTATTTCATCGAAAAATCAAGAAATTCATCTGACATTGTTATTTAAACAAGCAAAAAAGATTACAATTATTTGATTAAATCGGTGGGAAAAAAAAACAAAAAAATTTGTATAGTCTTTTGAATCTGGTGTCTTTTAAACATGTGAAACTAATTGGTTTCTTTTTTTAAAGTCATAAGAACTGAGTGCAGAAAGGGTTTAATTTTTATGTTTACTTTTTCTTTATTCAATATTATGCATTTTGTTTTTTTCTCAAACATATCTTTATATGACAATGAAGGTATTATTATTAATCCAGACAGGAAATCTGCCTCACATTTTAATTAATGTAAAAGGCGAGCACATGGTCGGAAGTAAGGCTTACGCTAGAAACCTTATTCGTTGCAGCAGCATGAGTAGTATGGGGTGACCAACTATCAAGCCAGTCATCTGCTGACCCCACCACCACAATCCAAAACAAAACATCGCATGAAACAATCAGACAAATGTATTTTTAGTAATTTAATTGGTTCTCGCAACCCTTCAGTCGACATTAGTTTTTGAAAACTTTGTTTGTAAACATGTCATGCAACAATAAAATAATCATATGTTTTATAATTTAATAAAAGTACGTATATAATAAAAGCGTTTACATTCATTCGATTGAAAAAGCCGACAAAGTTGAACAATTCTGTCTGTATGTTTTAAAAGCAGTAACTCCTATACATGTACCTTCATCAAGTTCCTACCTTACTAAATGCGCCAGTCATTTGCAAACTGTAACATTGTTGCGGTTTAAAAAATATTGTTAACTTTTTCTGTTGCCGTATGTGTACCTGAAAATTTCCTTTTGTGCTGAGGGTAAATTGATTCAACATAAATCTTAGATCCCTATCATTAAATATGTAGTTTTGTTTATATGTTAATTCAAATATTCATAATTCCCGAAAAAAGCTAAAATATTGCTTGCTGAAAGTCAAGCAATCAATCAATCAATCAATCAAATATTCATAGCTATAATTGTTTATTCTTTAAACTATATTTTTATTCATTAATATTACTGACACCTCTTTCTAAAATTTAAAAAAGATCGTTAACTATATTCACAGACGCGTTTTTTTATACAGTAGTACTAAGTCTTAAACTATAAAATTGTTGTCACTTCATGTTCTTTGTTTTCGATAGAACTATTTTTGTTTTCTTATCTACATCTACTGGTTGTTTATTTGTCTTAGGTGGTAAATAAGTGTGCGTCGCCGCTGTAACTTACCAATCGTAAAGAATGACACATTTGTATATTTGGTGACAGGTAATTTTGCGCGATCATCCTAGTCTCGATCATCCAGACGCTTAATTACATTTGTGCGTCTGGATTCAGCTCTATATTAAACTCGTTATCATTACGCCCAAAACTGGGCGTAATTTTTGATTGGATGATATTTTTATTGTCTAAAAAATTACTTCCGTTTATATCAAGAAGTGTACAACAAATTGTACCAAAGTTTACATTTGAATATTTTTATAAAATATTACTTTATCAATTAATTAAACAAATATTATTGTTATGCATAATCAAGAGTGAATCTTACTGTGACGTCATATTATAAGTATAGATATGTTTGCATGGTTTTCCTGGTTTAAAAATAGGGCTCTAAAAATAGAATCATTGTTTGTCTCCACCTATTGGTAGCGAAATTAAAATAAGGTGATCCCAGACGCTATTATATATGCGTCTGGGTGATCGAGACTACGATCATCCAAGACAACGATTCAGATTCATACTTTATAGTGTAATACATCCATTTGCAGTTATGAATTTAAAGAAGTGTCTTTTAACAAGACGTTTTTTTCGTCACTGTTGTAAATATCGTAAAACTGTATGTAGCGTTGTGAAGGTTAATTCTTCTTTATTGTCGAAAGTATACCAAACTAGCTTTAAAATCGAACACTTTAAATCTTTACATAGGACGACACAGAGAATCACAGACCCTGACAATTACCTGACTAACATGAATTCAAATCGAGTGCACCATTTGTTTTCACCGTACAATGTCACGCACGAAACAATACGTATGCATTTATAACATAGAGAATTCAGTTAGATAACATCTCAGCTAATCAATCAACCTTAAAAAAATAACAGTAATGTACAGCGATTTAAGTGAGACAAAAAAAAATTAAAATTTTAAAGATTGTAATTAGCTCTGAATTAACAAAACCCAAGACGTATCTCCAAACAATTCCAATCGCCACAATGTCTTTTAACAGTTTAATGCGTTGTTAATACACTTTAAAGCTCAAAATATTTGCACTAAAGTTTACCATGAGTTTAGGTTTTTGATTACCTGAAAAATAATTTCTTGTTTGAAGTTATAAGCCACTTTCAGCACTTTTCAGCATGGGGGGGGGGGGGGGCGACGCGAATTTTTAATGGAGAAGGAATATATTTCTTCACAGCACTTTAATAATAGATGCATTTTGTGTTCCAAACATCCGTTTTTTTTAAATAAATTTCATTTTATAAAATAAAATTTTAAAAATAAGCACGAGACGCGTGATTCGTCATGCACTATAAAGTTAGTTGAAAATTCGAAAACGTAATTTTATTGTAATGATTGTTACTATGTATAAAAGGTGTTATTTATTTAATGTATATTTAATGTATACGTGTCATTTACGTGTAGCTACCTGGGGAGCAAAGGTGCACAAGTAAGATACGTTAATTGTTAATATGTTAATTGCAATCACCACAGGTAATAGAGAATAACGTGTCCCTTTGAAGTGATTTTATTACAGTGTAATTTATATAACAACTTGATTATCTTTTGATAAGTACTCTAATTTCGAAGTAAAGATGTCATACGGCCAGCATCAAATTAACTTGATGAAAAGGTGTAGATACGTGTATTTATTTTTTGATATTTCGTAAACTATCTGTTAGGGAAGACAAAGAAAAAATCTTCATTGTCGATATTTATATTTCATCGTTTTGATAAAATGTTAGTAGACATACGAGTAAATATTGTGGATTAATGTTATATCAATTCGGATGCAAGCGGTCATATTGAAAAGTCGAACAAATACATCAAGTTTTCTTTTAATTACAAACTAACATAGGTACTTATGAAAAATCCTTTTATTTTAACAAACATAATATACTAGTCCCCCTTGTTACACGCATATGCAAAACCAGGCTCCTACATAAATGTACAAATACTCATCCACAAGACAGCTCCAAATTAAATATAGAAAAAATAAAAAAAACATGCAATTACGCACAAAAGCTGCATTAACTCCTTTGAACATTGATTTATGTCGGCGGAGCTACATTATTGCACGGGGGGGGGGGGGGGGTAACTAAGAATACTTTTAGGTACAGGTCTGCGGACGGAGATTTGAAAACCCACCCTATTCATATATTTCGGGCGTTATAAAACGGGACCTAATCATATATTGAATAATTCAATCAGACCTATTCATATATTTTATTACAGCACATCCCCATTGGCAAAATAGTCCATTCACTATCAAAATGATCAAGTGATGTTAATGGAACACTTTGTTTGTAAAATCACTGTGCTTTACATACGCTTAGCATGCTTAAGATGAGAATTGAGGCATGGATATATTTAGATAATTTACAACTACCCAATGATATATTTTTCAATGAAAAAACATACCTATTCATATATTTAGGAGAGGTAAAAAAGTGACCTATACAGGCCGCACATCCGTATTACCAAATATATACCAAGTTACCCCGCCCCCCGTGCATTACTGTAGCTATTGTTCACAAGTGTAACGGTTACTGCTATCTGTAACATCTACTTTAAATATTTTATTTATAATTTATCAATGAATTTATTTAATTTAAAAAATCGGTATCATATCGCCTATTCAGTATACATGCTTATTACGTGTATCATTTAAGTGTATATATATATAAACTACACATAAACGGTCAGGTACCCTAGGACAATGTCGGTTAAACAGCTCATGTGATAGCTGGTGTTCTTATTTTATAAACCATATTGACTTTAAATAAAACTTTGTTGTATTTTCCGATGTATTCGTATCGACTTAAAGAATATTTATTTATTTATTTATTTATTTATTTATTTATTTATTTATTTATTTATTTATTTATTTATTTATTTATTTATTTATGACAACTCAATTGCAGTTAATATTATGTAAAAAGAAAATTCAGATCCTGTTTAATGCAATAAACTTTTTTACATCAATGATTCAAAGTTATTTAAAAGCTATTAAAGCAGAAATATGTTATTTAATGTTGCAGTTTACTAAACGTAAATAACGATGTACATGTAAAATCAAATTACCCAAGCATTATACAATGTTCGCTAATTTGACAGAACAACAATATGGCGAACGATAACGCAAACGATAAACCATACGATGTACGATAAACCATACGATATACGCTAACATAAACGGAAAACCATACGATAAACGATAGAACAAACGATCCACCATACGATGCACGCTGGTGAAAACGATGCACGACATACTATACGTTATACGGTACCATATACGAACGATACACGCATTATGTACGAACGATGTACGGACATTGTACGAACGATGAACGCACGATGTACGAACGATAAAATCGTTAACTTATACGTTCCAGGGACTGTAACATGATCACCAAGTCAAAGCCTTCAATTTGAGCCTAAATTCAAAGGTCACAGGTCAAGGTCATACCATAGCAACCAGGTCACCATTACAAAAAGTCCTTAGTAACCCTATATTTTTTAAATCAGGATGATGTACTTTACTGAAATGTGTCATTTTACAACCGGAAGTAGCATTTTGTCCTTAGCAACGGCCACGAAAGTCCTTGACAACCATGTATTTTTTACTCAGGACCACAGAAATAGTTTATTTCGCCTAAAAAATGGTTCAGTAACTAATGTAGTCAAGTTCACAACAAGAGATGAAGAAAAATTAATTTCATAAAGGTATCTGGGAAAGACTTTTCTATTTTTCTAATTGTTCTTGAACAATTAGCCCTATCTTTAAAAATTGGTTTTGTGATGTAGGGGATGCAACTCCTATTTCCTCTATAGTAAATGTTCGTGTGCTAGTTGTCATAGATATTTTGCACCTATCAAAGTCATCATTTTGGTATTCCAAAATGTTTGACATTATAGAAAAATCAAATATTTTTTAATGTCATCCATTTTACTACGAAAAAAACATTATTTTTAAAATTTATAAATAACGGTTTATATAGTACAATGAAGTATGAATTAAAGTCAACTAATCTTTGCTATTTCTCTTAAGATATTATTAATGGTGCCATACACAACGAATTACAGTAATAAACTATAAATAGTAGATAGGCTTGTAATGAAAATTATCCAGCACCACAGTGATTATATTTTAAAATTATTTTGAAAGTAAAATAAAGTAATGGTTTTATTGTAAAGTAATACTTTGAATGCAATTTTACTACTTAAATCGGGGACCTGTAAATCAACTTATGATAAGGAGCTTTACGCATATGTTATATTATTATATTACTAGATTTACAGTTGTTGTCCCGAATGAAACATTACGAAATTTTGAGAATCGCTGAAGTGCTCTCACGGCGCTGGAAGTTTTGTTGAACGATAATAATAAAAAAAATGAAATAGGTATCATTTTGACCTAGAATAAAAAACTTGATTTAATTTCTTTAAAGAAGATTCAACAAATCAGAACGTGCAACGATTTTTTCTATTTTAAATAACGAAATTTGGTTAGTTTCTTTATAAATAACATTTATGTGTATTAGGTAGCATTTGATTACATCCTTGGGATCATACATAATGTTGTACAAAATAATGTCGTACTACATTCAACAATATATGGTTGCTAGGCAGTTTTCTGAAGATGAAAAAACACATTCGGTTTAATATTAATTGACCTTGACTCTGTTTTCAAGTCCAAGTCCTAGTCCAATTCTCAAGATGATAAATGGTAAAGGCTTTAGGATTTAATGACCTATCGTCTTAATTAATGGTCTAGGCTTATAACATATTTACATTCAAATTATGACCCTCATGACAAGTTGCTTTTGAACGTGATAAATATTTAACGAGATTGATATTTAGCCTATTTTTTAAAACTAGTTTTCGAGTTTGTATGCAAAGTGATCACAGGTCCATGCCGTGGTCACTTGAAATAGTGTACATAATCATATCTGAAGATGACCAATGGTAAGACCTAGAACCTTTATAGAATTAATGCTTTAATGTATTTGTCCAATATCTTTTAAAGCGTATTTGTACACTGGAGTTATGCCCAAAAGGAGTCGTCAATTCTGTCTGGTCTTTACGCAAAACATATTTGTCATAACTTGACTTTCAGCAACTTATTATCATATCTGTACATTGGAGTCGTCAAATCTGTTTGGTCTTTACGCGACAAATATTTTTAATAACTTGACTTTTAGCACCTTATTATCTTGGACTTGATAGAATGCCATCTACTATTGATCACCGACGTGTCAACACTGTGGTTATGAGTTACAATCCTACAAGATGTGCTAGATTTCAAACATTACTTGACAGGATAGCCAGTTTTCCTATCAAATGTCGAGTGTTCTTACCGCGTACTCTGGATTCTCTCCCAATTTAAAATGGATCTAGCTAACAATTTGCAGAAAGTGGAGTAAAACACTATTGAAAAATAATGATAAGATAATGTTTAACCCGGATAAATGTCTTTATAGTGTCGACCAAACTTAAATTTTTTATATTTAACAACGATACATTGTTTCCTGTTATTGTAGGTAACTATACGAAATATATCAGAAATTTTAACATGTTTAATTAAATGCTTATATATACTGACTATTAGAATTTGTGTTAGAAATACATTCAAGTTATAGTTAATAATTTTCCTATTTCCAAAGTATGCTTATGTCTTCGTCCCCTTTTAAAAAAAAATTTCGTAAAACAAGGCTTAAAATTAGAAATTATGTTGACCATCTTCATGATCTTGTTATCAATTCAGGAGTCCCGCTGCTTTGACACAACGATAACTTGCCAACTGCTTATAACATACCCTCCCATACGGAGGATGCTAAAGAACAACCTCGGTATACAGGTTTCAGCGCGCGCATCCGAAAGTAAAAATAGAAAAGGATTCTCCGTATTGATTCCAGTAAAAGTGAAAGTAAAATGTAAATAAAATAAAGTTAATAAAGTTTTCTAATACGACTTATTTATTGTTTTTGTTTCTAACACACATTTATTTATTGTGATGACTGTGCCAGTGTGTGGTTCTCTTCTTTGTTTATAACATTTAATATAATATACAGATTACCTAATATACAGGTCTTAATGATACAACATAAATAGTCCTTTTTATATCGTCTTCGTCAATATTAACCACGGCACCTTTTATTTTTAGCAGTGCACTTTTTTGGTCTCTAAAATGAGAATTTGAAATTAAAATCAATAGTCCTTTTTATATCGTCTTAGTCAATATTAACCACGGCACCCTTTATTTTTAGCAGTGCACTTTTTTTGGTCTCTAAAATGAGAATTTGAAATTAAAATCAATATTCAATGAAAATGCACATAATCATATATAAATGTGTATAACTAGTATGCAATTGGTCTTTTTTGACAAAAATATTGATAATTTGACAGCTTTGATTAAATCCTCATGTTACTTAAAAACATCACGGCGATCAGATGTAATTGGTTCTGTACGTGTGATGCTACAACATTAAATCATTCTATGTTTGATGTGTTGTGTCGGATTTAGAACTGATGCATCATTGAGTTTTTTTATTGCATCAGTCGGCACTTGCTTCTTGAGCTAGTTGTCAGTAACGACTGAGAAAAGGAAAACTGTTGTGTTTGGTTATCTCAGGTAACGAGTGTTCTCTAAAGAGTTCTTCTACACCCTTGTTCTTACTTGTTGGCCTTATATCTTAGTTTCCCCCTAAATGAATTGAACCTTTGTCGATTGATTTTTATTGTGCTTCATTTTTGTACTATGTTTGGAACTAAATTCATGTTGTGGAAGTTAATATTCTCGGCCTCGGTGGCCGAGTGGTCAAGGTAGTTCGTGTACTATTGATCACGTGGTCTGTCAACACACACTGAGATTGCGGGTTCGATTCTCACTGCAGGCAGGGTGTACTCGGCTCCAATCTTAATTGACAAGGATTGCAATGTTTTCCTACCGCAGGTCGGGGGTTTTCTCATGGTACTCCGGCTTCCTCCCCCAATTAAAACTGGACGCCATGATATAGCTGATTGCTGAAAGTGGCGTTAAACATCATCAAACAAACAAACAAATCTATAGTCCAATCAGGTTGTGGAAGTTAGTATTCACCATGGACTAACCTATGTAACATGGTTCTATAGTAGACACTGACTGACATCCCTGCTGGTTGATATCTGGACCTTATGGACCTCTATAGTCCAATCAGGTTGTGGAAGTTAGTACTCACCATGGACTAACCTCTGTAACCTGGTTCTATAGTAGACACTGACTGACATCCCTGCTGGTGGATATCTGGACCTTATGGACCTCTATAGTCCAATCAGGTTGTGGAAGTTAGTATTCACCATGGACTAACCTATGTAACCTGGTTCTAGAGTAGACACTGACTGACATCCCTGATGGTTGATATCTAGGCCTTATGGACCATACTCTTTTGGACCACCTTAGTTTACTCTGACTGATTTATTTTGCCGATTGCAGTTTGTTTGTAATGTGTGTATTTTATTTGTTTTGTTGCAACTGTCAACCGTATTTGTCTTTTCATAGTAATGACATAAGATATATAGTCCCATTGGTAAACCTTTGCTTCTTTCATTATAAAATGGAAGTATCTTGCAATAAAACATTCGGTTGCTGGAAATGATTTGTTTCCAGTTAATCAATCCAGTTAATCAGTTATAATTTTCCAGTATTATTTTTTTCCTCTTTCTTGATCCTCTACTTTTGTTGACTAAATAAATAAAACTACATTTTGTACTATACTTGTATTTTCAATGCAATATTTTTACCAGAATATTTTAAACAAATGCAAAACTTAATTTGTCCAATCTCATAATCTCTAACATTAGTATGAGCATAATCAGAAACTTGCAAGGCATGCTCTTTTAATGCGCTTTTGTCACAAATATATCACTACAGACTCACAAACATACCTTATTCTTTAACCGTTTGGATTATATTAAAATATATCATGCATAAAAAAATCTTTGATCCAATCCTAATTGGACCAAACATTTTAATTATTTTAAATGATTAATTAATTGATGCCAATTTACCTATACAGTTTTTACATTTACATATAGATGTAACAATGGTATTAAACTGGTAACAAGCTTTTTGTGAAAAATCTTTAAAAAAACTTTTGCTGAAAACAAGTAAATCTGTGAGCTTGTGTTCACTAGTGATACCCCTGCTCCTCAAATTATGGCTTGCATAAAAACCTTAGTATTTGGTAAACAAAAGAAAGAGGGCCTAGGAGCATAAAATTAATATACACCATACGGCACTAAAGGATAAAGCTATATGCAAAATATCGGACCTCTGCGTCATATAGTTGTTGAGAAAACTGTGTGACGAAAATGTGTCATGTATGTACACTATATGTAAAATTCTAAGTTTTTAGTAAACTTGAAGAAGATGACCTAGGAGCATAAAATTGGTATACACTATATGGGTACTATAAGATCTGCATTCTGTAGATGCGAGAAAACTGTGACTTAAATTTGGCATGTATGTACACTATGTGTAAAAATCCAAGTATCCGGAAAACAGCATGTGGATGACCTAGGAGCATGAAATCGGTATACACCATATAGTTATATAGGCTACATGCAAAATATCAGACCTCTGGGCCGTGCAGTTGCTGAGAAAACTGTGAAGGGAATTATGTTACGGACAAACAGACGAAAGGACGAACAGACAAGGGTAAAACAGTATACCCCCTCTTCTTCCAAAGGGGAGTTAAAAAAAGATGATACTGTAAATGTCTTTTTATAGGGAAGCCTACATTTTCTTTGACGGCTTCAGATTTGGACAAGCCTTTATGAAAAAGAACAGTGAAATCAGATGAAGATGATGAAAAAAATGGCTAGCAATGGTTAATACATTGATTAAAAATGGTTTAAAAATGTCAAGCAATGGTTAATACATGTACTGATAAACAATGTATTACATTTCTCAATGAGTCTTTGTAACTTTAAAAAACAAATGTATGCTAGAAAGTTAGAAAGACAATTTTAAGAATAGTCCCCACAAATTAAAATTTAACATAAGTTATCATTTTGATAAAATCTAAAAATGTAAGTGGCACAATTGAATTGATAATTTTTTGTGCAAATTAGTTCACCCTTTCAAAAGATATGTTGGTTCAAACAATACACTGGTACAGTTAAGTTGTGTCACAAAAGGACACCAAATAAATTTGGTGTCCTTTTGTGACACAACTTAACTGTAACACAAACAGATATCTCCCACTCATTAGGACATAATGTAATAATAAAATATTCAATTCAATAAACAACATAAAGTCATAAACAAATATATTGACACTGTTTTAAATCATTAAGTTCATTGTGGAAATGTTTATATAAATAATAAAAATACGTTGTAATCATCTCTGAATTTGAAAATTAAATGATTAATTATTTCAAAACGCCATCATTTTTTAAATTCTTACTCAAACCATCTTGAAATTTAAAGGTAGGTGAACATTTTATGTGTCTGAAATCATGGTAAAAAAAGTAATTTCAGATTATGTGATAAATGTATCACTTTTATACAATTAACATGGTAAAAGACTCATTAAAAAAAATCCCATCATTTAATTTGAACAAAATCAATTAAATGGTAAGATGATATTTGCTTTGATAAATGAAGAAGAATTAGAATTAGCATATAGTAACTTTTTGTGGTAACTATAAGCTGTTGCAATTTAAAACAGATTTGTTAGATTTAAATTTGGGGTAAGGGCTGGTACCATTGGAAAATGGCCCCAAAATTTAAAAAAATCTGAATTTCTACAATTATCAACTATTGTTGTTTTTAATATAGACATGAAAGACCAGCTTTGAAAAATAACGTTTACTGCTAAATTGCACGTGTTGATTACTTCACAACGCATGCTCTCATAGGGCTCATAGTGCTTTACAAAGGAAATGTCGCAAAAATACCGAAATTTTTGTCAAATGTTTACGTTTTTTATAACCTCCGCACGTTTGCACCAACATGAAACTGTAACAGTTTAATTACAAATCAAAGAGAAGTAATGTTCTTAAATATTTTTGTGGTGCATAACTGCGGAGGATGTATATTTTAAGAAAAATAAAAGTTGCGTGTGCTCCAACTTTGGCGGATTGTTTAATAGAATTCATAAGAAAAAAACTGTGCGGACGCTATTTCCGTGTCTTTGCTTTGGAAAAAATTTTGTACGACAACTGTTTTGACTGTTGATGTGGTTTTAACTTGTCCGAATCTTCATAACATGGAATATTGAACAACAAAGACGACAGGAACTAGACTTTTGTATTTTATGTTTATATTTTGCTATTCGGCCTTTGGCTTTCGGGACATTTGCTACACTTACATTTACAGTGACTACTGAATCACCAGATGACAGGTTTTTAACAGGTAACTTTTAAAAACAAATAAAATATATGTATATATATATCGTGAATATATCTATTTTTTATAGTTATTTACAAAATTTAAAAAAAATGTTTATTCTTGAATTCTAAAGTTGACACGCATATTGTCCACTTACTTTTCATATCGCTCAGTAAAATTACTCAATTTTAGAATTATGAGAGACATAAATAAAAATTGTCTTTATTTAGGTCAGTCCATTACTCTTAAATCAATAGGCAGAGACATGAATGTTCAAGCAAACAAACAAACAATATCAAAAACAAAAAACAAAAAAAGCTCAGATAGATTTTTCAAGGACGAACACCAATCGACAATTTTCATTTATATATCAATACCATTACTAATATGTATATGAAATGTAGATGAATAAGTTTACTTTTGAAAAAAAAATCGTAATAAAACTATTTGGCGAGATTAATCGATTATTAATAGTAATTTAATCTTTTAACAATACAGCAGACGATACACACCTTGGTATAAACATACCGTAGATATAAATACTTCTTTTTATCAACAACGAAGTATATGCCGGCGTAGCCGTGATCGCTAAAGCGTTTCACTGCAAGAAGAGACGACTTGCGAATTAAGTTCGAATCTCCATGTAACGGTGTCATTTTTAATATTTTTTAACAAAGGCAAGCTTAAATTCGGATGTTTTCACAAAAGTTTCATTTACCTTTTATATATATCGTGAATAAATTTATAAAAAAGGAATACAATATATCGATTCGTCAAATATAGCATTGCGGAAGATCATCACTAAGATTAGTCTTCATAACAATAGACATACAGCTTCCGGTAATGGCGGCGGCCATGAATTTTTACAGACGCTGAAAATTTTCTTGTAAAACCCAATGAACAAGCCATAAAAACTTAAATTTGATGGTTGTGACCTCTTAAATAATAATTATTTATAAAAACTTTGAATCTCTAGCACTGGTTACTTATAATATCAACTGTAACTGTGAAAAACGTAACCCTCGAAATGACTTCAACACGAGAATCAAAAATACCAACTAAATATGCCGACTGCGCAGTCGGGGATGAACTAGAGAATAATTTATTCACAAAGAAACATGACACAAACATTCAAATGGAATGCCCAATAGTCCACCAGCAAGTTGTTGGAAAAGCAAACAATGTTTCTTTCAAAACGTTACCAGACAAAATAGAAGCCTGGAAAAATGCAATAATCAATTATTTTGGACAATGCAAAACCACTCTCCTTAAAGGAGGGTCAGTAATCAAGATAGTTTGTGACCTTCATCCTGATATAAACTGTTCTATTAAATGTAATTTCTACAAAACCGGCTCTGTCGTAATACAAGGAAGCAAATGTGTTCAATTCAAAGACATGCACTTTGACAAATTAAAAGGTTTGGTCAACACAAACCACAAAAAAGCATACTCAGATTCTAACGATCATGACACTAATAATACAATAATGGAGTATAATCAATGCATCGATGAACGTTTATTAGACAATTCACTAACAACTGAAAAACAATTACATGTCAACATACAGGTAGACGACATTGTGACCTCTACACCTACTCATTCAGACAAAGTGAAACCGTTATCACCATTGATTCCAAAGGAACGCTTAGTTCAACACAGTCAAACTTTATCTACAAAACTTGAGAATGTTTCCTCATCCCTTTCAACAATTGAATCAACATTGCAGTCTTTTATTACAATACTAGCAGAAATTAAATCAGAAACGGATAACATTTCTCCCTCAATTAAGTCAAATATTTCAGATATGTGTCACACATCAAATCAAAAACTATGTCAATTCAAGGAACAAATAGAGAGTGTTAACAAGAAGATAACACATTGCAACTCCAGTATAGATTCTCTTCATACCAAAATAAATATTATTGATACCAAATTAAAAGAAGAAAATGAAAAACTAACCAAAACTATTGACATCAACACAGTCAACCTATTTAACAACCAAACAAAAACTTTGGAAAGCCTCGAATGTATGCAGAAAGAAATAAATAAAATGAGCCAAAGGATTTCTGCACTTGAGCTTGTTGAACAAAAAGTGGATGGAAAGTCAGTCAAAACCACAAATAATGAAACGATGCCTCACCCTGATTTAACCAAACACAAACAATCTGAATCACAACCTGCTTCTGATGATTTCTATAACCAAACACAATGCATGATAAGTAGTGAAAACAAAATAAACCAAGGAATAAAAGAATGTAATTACTTAATCCTCAGTGACTCAATTCTGCGTAGAATCATGCCTCGCAAATTTACACCACAAGGAATTACAATAAAAAGATTTATTCGAGGAGGGGCTTTAACATGTGAAAGTTTTATAACAAACTATGGAAATAAGCTTGCCCCACGAAACATACTTATCCATATAGGAACGAGGGACATACAAAATGGACG
Organism: Limnoperna fortunei; assembly: GCA_944474755.1. NCBI lineage: Eukaryota > Metazoa > Mollusca > Bivalvia > Mytilida > Modiolidae > Limnoperna > Limnoperna fortunei. Next base: position 42,214,810 of record OX104122.1, on the reverse strand, counting down.
TACTGCTTTAAACAACGAGGAATATCAAAATCTTTATTCAACAGCTGCAGCTACCTGGCCTAATGCCAACATTTATGTCATGCCAATCATACGTAGAAAAGATACCCCTAAGGAAGTGATAAACAAAGCTAACAGTATTATAGCACAGGAGTGTTCAAAATTTAAAGCCATCACTTTGCTCAATAATTTTAATCCTACTGATGATATGTTTTTTTATGAAGTACATCTAAACTCCAGAAAAGGACTACCAGCAATTGTGAAGCATCTTAAAGTTGGTATGAAAATGTACAGGTACAAGAAAGATCAATTCCAAAACTCTAAAGGCATGGCAACTAGAAATATGGAACAAACTTCATATACAAAATACAATGCCAAGAATCAACACAATAGAAACCAATATCCATACAACAAGGATGGACAACTAAACAGTAGTGGATTCGGGATGCCTTACTTCCCATGGATGCCACCTACTACTAACTTTCCTCCATGGCAAAAACCTTGGTTCTGGCAACCTCCACCTCAACTACCACATGTGAACTGTGTGCACTCATAAATATAGTTCTAAGATTATACATATGATATATTTTGTTCTCTTTTTCTTTCATTGGTTACTACATGTCTGTAGGGTAACCATTGGATACTTACTTATATGTACTGATATGTACATTGTCACCATTGTATTATGTTTAATTCATTCAATTGTAGTTATATGTATACATATATCAAGTACTTTTATATTCAAGGTTGTTTTACAACTTCTCTCACTTTATATGGTTGCAGTTATTAATATTTCTTATTAATAAGTAAAATTCTGAGATACATTTTATTCAGATACTAAAACATAACTAGTTAAGGCAATTTAATCATTGGGTTTTCACAATATATGTTATAAAATGATAGACAAAATATTAAAATCTGCTGTCTGGAATATAGAGGGGTTATCAGATTATAAAATTTCTGATCCCCATTTCACACACAGTTTAAGTAAATTTCATCTAGTTAGTTTTGTTGAAACTTGGTTAAATGATACAGGTGCCAGGAAAGATATTCCTGGATTTTGTTTGATAGATACAAGTACACGGCTAAGGCATAAGAAAGCAAGAAGAAATTCAGGGGGCATATCAATTTATGCCCAAAGCTCTATGGCTAAAGGTTTCAAAAAATTACCTCAAAAACACGGTCCTGACATTTTGTGGATAAAATTGGATCATACATTTTTTAAAATAAGCTATGATATTTTTATTGCTACTGTTTACATATCACCTGAAAACTCCAATTATTACCCAGATGGAATAGAACCTTTATTTGAAAAGTTGTTGTCAGGTATCACATATTACAGTAGTTTAGGTCAAGTTATGGTTCAGGGTGATTTTAATGGATACACTAAAAATAACCCTGATTATGTCACACATGATAATAATTTAAGAATATTCCAAGGGGACAAGTACCATGTGGCTGATTTAATAAGCCCAAGAAATAATCAAGACAGTAAACCAATTAATAAAAGTGGTAAACTTCTTTTGAATACATGTCAAGAATCAGCTCTAAAAATACTAAATGGTAGAACCATTGGAGATTTATTAGGAAAATACACTTGTGTTACATATAATGGATGTAGTGTTGTGGATTATATTATTGTGTCTAATGATATATTCAATATTGTTGCTGATTTTACTGTACATGATTTCACTTCTTTATCAAACCATTGTATGATTAGTTGTTCATTGTTAACAAATTTTCATGTAAAGAGCAGTTTTCAAAATTCATTGGAACCACTTCCATGTAAATTTATATGGACAAAAGAATCAGTTGAACTGTATTCCCGAACATAAATAGCATTGAAAGTAAACAAAAACTTGATACATTTATGACAACTAAATTTAATGACATTAATTTGGCTACTGATTCCTTAACCACAATTTTACAAGAAAATGCCAGAAAATCAGCTAAAATTGTTAAACCCCCCAGCAACAGTAAAAATTAAAAAAACCAAAACTAGACACTGGTTCTCAGAGTCATGTAAAGACCTCAGGATCACAGTAAAAAATTATGAAAAACTCGTAAATAAATTTCCCGGAAAAGATGAATATAGGAAAAAATTCTATTCATTTAGATCAAAATACAGACGTCTTTGCAAATTTGAAGAAAAGTCATATAAAAACAAAATCTTCTCTGAATTAAGTAACAACTGTGCTAAAGATCCAAAAGTATTTTGGAACATGATAAAAAAACTTGAAAGGGAATCAGCTGGTCGAATTGATGACACTGATATTCCTAAGGAATAATTCATATCATTTTACAAAAAATTAAATAAAGCTGACACTGCATATAGTATTGAACAACAAAATATTACTCAGGAATTCGAAACCCTAAAGTCAAATATTAACTTCTCAGTCTCAGGTGAGTCAAATAATGAAATCACCTGTGAGGAGATAATAAAAGCAATTAAATTACTTACAAATGGTAAAAGTGCATCATCAGACCTCATCTCTAATGAAATGCTGAAGAATAGTACCACAGCATTTATTAAACCACTCTGTAAACTTTTTAATTTGATCTTTTTACATAGTATCTTCCCTAAATCTTGGAATTAAAGCTATTTAGTTTTATTACATAAAAAAGGTAATAGATTTGACCCTAATAATTATAGGGGAATATCTATCAGTTCAAACTTAGGAAAATTATTTAATAAAATTATATACAATCGACTTTTGGAATTTATGAATAATAACTCTCTAATAAGTAAGAACCAAGTAGGATTTAAAGAGAAGTGCAGGTTTCTGATCACATTTTTACTCTAAAAACTATTACAGATAACTATAAAATGAAAAAATCAAAAAGTGTTTGCAGCATTCATTGACCTAAGAAAGGCCTTTGACACAGTGTGGAGAATTGGTCTTTTTTATAAACTGCTAAAACATAACACTCCTAATAAAATATTTAAAATTATATACTCCATGTATACTGATACTATGTGTAAAATTAAATTTTCAAATGGTCTAAGTGAGCCATTTATATCTGAAAGAGGTGTTAAACAAGGTGATGTTTTGAGTCCTCTTCTCTTTAACTTTTTTATAGATGATATAACAAAAAAACTGGAAAACAACATATATGACCCAGTGGTCTTGGGTGGTGTTCGATTAAGCATTCTTCTTTATGCTGATGATATTGTACTAATATCTCAGAGTAAAGAAGGGTTGCAAAACTGTCTCATTGCCATGCAAGAATACTGTTCAATATGGAATTTACATGTAAATGTTGATAAATCCAAAGTAGTAGTATTTAATTCCAACGGTAAAACCTTTTTAAACCAATTCAAATATAATGATTTATATCTAGAAACAGTATCTCAGTACTGTTATCTAGGCATTTTAATCAAATGTAATGGCAACTTTAATCTAGCTATTAACACATTGATGGAAAAAGCCAGAAGAGCATATTTTAAAATTAAAAAGCTAATTGGATTAAATAACCCATGCAAATTATTAGAAAAACTCTTTGATACGCTAATTTTACCCATTATCACATACTGCAGTGAAATATGGGGTATTTTCTCCAACTTTAAAGATACTGAACCATGTCAAAAATTACATCTTAAATTTATAAAAGAAATTCTAGGTGTACATTGCAAAGCTACTAATGATGCATGTCGAGCTGAACTATGTCGACTTCCCTTTAAAAGTAAAATTCTGTACTTGAGCATCAAATACCTAGAACATATTTTAGACTCAGAAAATTCTTTAGTAAAAACTATTTTTGAAAATTCTGTTCCCTCAAACAATTAGTTTATCAAACTGAAAACTGTAATAAATAATTTAGGATTTTCCTTTCTAAATCATGATTTAAGCTCACTTAAACAATATTTAAATCAAATAAATATTAGATTAAATGATCAAAATCTCCAAAATAAAAATGCACTTATAGACACATCTCCAAAACTAGAATTTTTTTAGAAAAATCTTTAAAATAGGATGCAGACCTCACTATTTAGATATCTTAAAGAAAGCTAAAGACAGGGCTGCTCTTTGTAAAATTCGTATCAGTGCCCATAATCTAATGATAGAAAAGGGAAGATACCAAAAACTAAATAGAAAAGATAGAAACTGTTTAGTTTGCAATGCAGGAGAAATTGAAAATGAAGAACACTTTCTGTTGCATTGCAAACATTATAAGCTGATAAGAAGTGCATTTCTTAATAAAATTAAAAGTTTAATCCCAGATCTTTTAACAAAGAGCAAATCCCTATTATGCTTTTTGTTGAATAGCAAATCTGAATTTTGTCTAAAACTTACTGCTGCATTTATTTTAGAATGCTTGAATTAAGAAAAAATTATATCATATAAAACGTAATTTTAATTGGTTATATCATCTGTATACTATATATTATAATATAATAATAAATACAATTAATGTAAAATGTAAAGAATTGTATTACATGTGTATAACACACTTTGTATTGATCCTCTAAATTGTTGTGCCTTAACCATGTACTGTACCATGAGTTTGTGCTAATAAATATTTGTATTTGTATTTGTATAGAACCCTGTTTAAGTTTATTAAAAAGTTGCCGGTCTAATATTAAGCAGTTATAAATTGAAATTAAAGACTGATATAAATAATAATAGATTCTTAAGCAGCAGACGATAACACAATGAATACCACTTTTTAATCAATTTGAAGCGTTGTCAGCGTAGCCGTGATCGCTAAAGCGGTGCGTTACGACGCAGAGCAACTCAAGTTCGAATCTTCAGTGTCTGTGTCATTTTTTAAAAGATTTTTTGCAACATAACCTTAGATTTGTTTTATTTTAACAGTTTAAATTTTACCATTTATAATAACAAATAAAAATATTTATTTGTCAAATATAGCAATGCAAGATCATAATCACGCGGATCGGTCATCGTAACAAGATTGCTTATTAAGTTTTATTAAAAGTTTGTCAAACAAATATTAAGTGGTTTTAGAGTGAACAACATACGTTAACAAAAGATATCAACAGAACTGATGTAAATAGGACTTTATGGGAAATTACGACTTTGTAGACGCAGTATTGATCACATAAGCGTTGCATTAAGTTTCAGCAGAACGTTTAATTCAATCTCTATATGTACTATGGTAACTGATCATTGTATATGAACATGACCAAACTTTGATATAAAATAATTATTTCTTTTCCAGGATATGATGTCTGTGCCATAAAGAAATGTCCATTGAAATGATAAAACATGTTACTTATGCTTTAAAGGTAAGTAAATAAATATGTTAAAATTAAAAAGGAGAAAAGAGTAAGAAAAACAACGATATTTGTAATAATAGCCTTTTAAGGTACAAAAGGAGGAAACGAATATATAGTGGTAATAACAATGTTATCTTTGATGTACTTTTATTGTAATCCACCAAGTTTTAAAAGTTCAAAACAAATATGTTTTACTTTGCTTGAATGTGATTTAAAACAACTTTAAGGTATAATTGCGTTCCGAAACCGGGGAACATGGTTCGAGTCGCAGTCTTTTGCAAAAACCGATCAAACTCAAATTCCAGGTGTATCAATTGAAATCCAAATCGGTTTTAAATATATAATTCAGATGTCTAATTTTTTTACATACAGATATCTCTATATGAAACACAAATGAACACATATATTATCTCCATTTTAAATTGTATACATCTTGAAATTACAGGTTGCGTGGGGGGGGGGGGGGGGCCGGTCCAAAGTGGCCGATTGGTTAAAGGTAGCTTGTCTGGGTTTGTCTACTTTTGATCTCGTGCTATGTCAACACTGAAGTTGCGGGTTTGAGTCTCACTGCGGATTGGGTGCACTCGAATCCAATACTAATTGACAAGGATTGCCCGTTTTTCAACCTTAGGTCGGGGTTTTCTCCGGTTACTCCGGCTTCCGCTCCAATAAAACCTGGACGCCATGATATAGCTGAAAAATTGCTTAAAGGGGCGTTAAACAATGTTCAAACAAACAATCGATTCGTTGGTCTTGTTCGGATAAAATAAATTGTTCCTGATTGTATGAAAATCACAGTATTTCCTAAATTTAAGTAACGTAAGTCTTTTACATACATGTATTTTAAAATTTATTTTGCAGGATGTCATCGAAAAAATCATTCCCGTGTGTACTATGTTGTAAAAGAACAAAACCAGCAGAACGACGTTCGTTAAGCGGCGATGATAATAAATCACTCCGAAAGTACTTGAATAAGAATTTCTTCATAAATGTTGGAAATGATGATGCTATATGTGGAAGATGTCGGCGTGTGTATTATAGAGTAAACAATAATCAGTCAAGGGTAAAACATATAGAAAAGTCTGTTAACAATAACGACCATGATTATGATTACCAACCATCTTCTTCAAAACAAAAAAAAAGGGTTTCCCCTCGTAACATCACACTTCCTCTTTCATCTATTGGGGGGAAGTCATTCTACATGTCTTGTTTGTAAAAGAAGAGGACCTAAGCTTGTTGTAGTTTCATCGTCCGCCAGGTTAAATACATTTATTCAAAAAAATATTATTATACCCGCTGGTTCAACATGCTGCCCTGTTAATTTATTTGATGATGACTTTACTGATCAATCTTATGATTGTTTGTCAGAAGTGCGTGATTCTACAGATTTTAATAGAACTGACTTATTTGTACTTATGCAAAAAATACGGAACGTGTTATTGAAAAGTACACAGAAAAGAATAAATTTTGATGACGATTCAACATTAAGTGATGCCGACTTTATTAACTTAACTGGTATTGATAAAACGTCGTTTGGCGATTAAGCTAAATACCTTACTGGTATCCGGGACACACATGTACGAAGCTCCAGAACATGTTTAGGTATTTTTCTGACCAAATTGAAGTCTGGTATGTCAAATAAAATACTATCAACTATATTTTGTGTCAGTAAGGATTCTATCAGACGAGCAGTTGCCACTTCACGCAAGACTCTTTTACATTCATTTGTTCCTAATAATATTGGATTTCAACATATAAGTAGACAGGCCATTATTGAAACACATACTCGTCCTCTTGCTCAAACATTGTTTGGAAAACAACAACAGCCTGCAATTTTGGTTATAGATGGTTCCTATATTTATATACAAAAAAGCAATCAATTTCAATTTCAAAGACGCTCATATAGCTTACATAAACACAGACCTCTTGTCAAACCAATGGTATTTGTTAGTACAACTGGCTATTTCGTAAGTGTAATGGGACCTTACCTCGCTGATGTGAAAAACAACGACGACAGTATTTTAAAACATATTATAGCATCTGACGCCGAGGAGATCCGAAGGTGGATACAAGAACATGATGTCTTTATTGTTGACCGCGGATTCAGAGATTCTTTAGAAGTCCTTTCTGATTTGGGAATACAAACCGAAATGCCGCCGTTTTTAAAAAAAGGTCAAAAGCAATTTACCACAGAAGAAAGTAAAACATCTCGGTTTGTTACTAAAATACGCTGGGTAGTCGAGTCCGCAAACGGTAGAATCAAGTCGTGGAGATATATTTAAGTCACATCATTCTAAATTCACAAATTCCGTACATTGGAGATTATACAAGCATTGTTTGTTCCATTTGCAATAAATACCTTAGACCCCTGAGAAGTGGAAATCAAGAATCCGATGAGATAATCGGGTGTAAAATGTTACACCTCTCAAAACAAAATAACATGTTAAAAGACAGAATTGAAAAAGACGGTCTGCATAAAATACGGTCTCCAATTTGGCACAAAATTGACGCGATAAATGTGTCATTTCCATCACTATCAGAGGAAGAACTACGAAATCTTACAATAGGTGTGTATCAAATTAGTCTTGCGAAGTACTATACAGCTGAACACCTCAATGAACATTCGGAATTCGAAGTTCTTGCACAACAGCAGGAAAACAATTTGATCTGTGTTAAAATGCAAAGTAAACACGTTTCAGCTAAAACCTATTTGCTATGGATTCAGTATGATGAATGTTCTGTATTGTGTTGGTACTGTAGATGTCGTACTGGAGCTAGATTAGTCGGTATGTGTGCTCATGTTGCATCGGTTGTCTGGTATTTAGGATATGCAAGAAATACCCAACAATCTTTCGTTTCTGGTACAGACTGGACTTAATACTTGCTAGATGCTGGTGATATGCCTGAACCAGAAACTGTTGATGAGAGCGAGGAAAGTGATTGTGTGGAAGAGTAACATTAATCTGACAATATAATTGTTTTAATTTTCTATCAAATGTACATAATCAGGCATAGTGACCTAATTTCACATAGTTTACTCTATCCTAGACTTAAAGATATATTCTAGTCAGTAAAGTTTGTGTGTTATATTGCCTTATAATAGAGATAGCCGTATTTGAAGATTTGCCGGCATAAATTGAGATTTGACAGTAGCAAATATCCGTTTACTGACTCAATTTGCTACCATCAAATAAACAATAGATGTCGGCAAATCTTCATACACAATACAGATTTTTTCCTACATAATGCTATTTTAGATATAAAAGTTAAATGTTACTTTCACCAATAAAATATGTAGTTGAAAAAAATATGTCATTTATTTGCACGTGAAAAAATGTTTAAATTGAGGACCTAAAACTTGTTAATGCAAAGTTTAATAGTGAAAGTCTTTTATATACGGCTACCCTACACACATATTTCTGTGATGTTGATATTAAATTTATTTCAAGAGACGGAGTTATTTTGTCGGATAGGCATAAAAATAATGTGCACAGGAAATGAGAACTGAAAAAAAAAACATATTTTCGTCATAAACACTAAAGATTTGTGTACACATAGAATAATAATTATGTCCATTTTAACAACTTCTGTGTTATTTCCTAAATTAAAACATCATACAATGACCAATCTGTGCATTTTTCGTCTTTTGTTTGTATGTGACGATGAAGTACAACTAAATCAGCGTAGCATTTTCCAACTTACCTTTACTACTGTGTAATGAGTACACGGTGTATATACTTAGGAGACAACTGTATTGTATTAGAAGATTTGCCAGCATCAATTGGTGATTTGATTGTCCGAAATTGAGCAAACGGATATTTCCGACCACCAAATCATCACTTGATGCCGGAAAATTTTTATATACATTACGGTTATCTCCATTCTATTGCTACGACAATAAAAAACGAAATTAACGGACTATATTGGTAATCTTTTGTTTAGCAGAAATAACGTCTGCACTTGCGTTAATTTCTGACGCATCAATCGTAGAATTGTCTGAGTATGATAAAAATTTATCGAAAGTGTCTACTTTTTTAAATACTGGGGTACGCTACGGAACGGTATTGTCATGTTAAAACTGTGTACATTGAAATATGTTATACTTCATTGACAAAAATTATATATTAAACATATTTTTATCTGATATCAGAAAGAAGAAGACATGCATTCCGAGCTCCAGTCTTGAAATATATGTTTTGAATAAACAGTTTTTTGTGTACTCAGTCTATCATGATATATATTTTGTTGACATGTTGATGTACATTAAAACACCACAGTGAAAAGGTAGCATTCCATGCTTAATGTTACACTAAATTGATTATTACAACAGTAGGTATGAAATGAGAGTTCTGAACCACAAGGGGAAAAGTCTGCTTGAAAACCAAAAAAATCAGGGGTTTGTGTAAACTTATGATGGTCCAATTAGTAGGGAATTTAGGGCTAAAATTGAAAAAAAAGATACTATAGAAACAAGGTATGGTAAAGGCAGGGGTAAGAAAAGACACCTTCCCCTTCCCATATGAAGCGTTTTAGGGAGTAATCTTGCGACACACGAGGCAGTATGGAGCGTTTAGGCATGTGCATAGGAAATGGTTCATATCTTTGTTCACCCTTTACTTAACCTTAGAAGCAAGGTAAGAAAGGGTAATCAAAACGATGAATCAGAAACATATCAGACTTTTAGGCCCCGAACGTGAAGGGATCGATACTGTCAAGAAACATGAAATGCATGAAAGTGATGAACATGTAAGGAAGAAAGCCGAGCGTGCACTACCAGTCCTGAAGTGGAGAGAACTGCCTTGGGAGACATTCAAGGTGGTAGACGTCAAAGAGGTAAAAGGTAAGTATGGAGAGAGCATGATACTGACACTAGATAGGAAAGGCGAGAAGACCAAGGTCTGGGCATGCCAGAGAGTGATGACGGAGATATGGGGAACACGACTGGAAAAAAGGAATACCCTCAAGATTGACAACAAAGGTATGAAAAGGTCGCAGACGAGTGGACGTGAATACTTCGACGTTGAAGTGTGGTAACTTAATGTATGGTATATACCTTTTCGGATGAGGGAAACCTCATTCAAAAAGGTGCAAACTGAAAATAGTCCAACTATCCTCGAAATTTAGGGCTAAAATTGAAAATTATACTATAGAAACAAGGTAAGATAAGGTAAGCAAAGATATGAACCAATTAGTAGATATCGAAGGTCAAAGAACCTGCCGGACACCCCTGAAAAGGAAGAAAGGCCAGTTCTGCAGGAGCAAACCTAGCAAGAACGGTCATTGCTGGAGACACTCTAATAACCCCCCACATCAAGACGATGAGAATCAACCGATAGGCGGTAAATTCAAAGTAGTTGAAACCGTCAAGAAGCTTCGGGAGATCGCAAAAGAAGAGGGTTTGAGAGGATACAGCAGGAAGAACAAAGAGGCCTTGGTGAATCTCATCGAATCGTCCACCGGTCGCCGACTCACTCGCCGAGAGACGCTCAACAAGAAGCAGTTCATGGCTATGGCTCGGCGAAGGGGAATACCAAATATTCAAGAATGAGGAAAGACGAATTGGTAGAGCGAGTGACACAAAGTCTCGAAGATGCTGCGGATGAGATCGAAGTAAAGAAAAAAGGTGAGGCTTTGGGTGGGGTATTTGGCACAGTGATCATCGAACCCCGGAAGCCACACGACGTCGAGACGTTCTTACAAGTGAGCTGGGGAACCATCCGAAGTACGATCGCAGAGGGACTAATAAAGAAGAGTGGGTTGAAAGTGGGACTAATCCTCCGGGTGGAGATGGTGAAGATCATCCCGATGACAGGTCAGAACATTTACGCCAATCCATATTTTCGATCAAGGTCGATCACCATTACCGAGTCCGTAGATTTGGATCATGAGATTGCGAAGATGTTGGACAAGATCAAGGAGACCATGGCTAAATACCAGGGAGGGGGAAGTGGATGGACCTTTGGGCACATCGAAAAGTTGGAAATTCAGATCAATGAATTCAGACCACTGGCCGGCAGCTCGTACATACCCCTTCCCAAGAAGCTCGCAGCCAAAAAGGCAATCGTGAACGTACAGAACGAAGACCAGGAATGCTTCCGATGGGCAATCCTATCAGCGCTCCATCACGAAGAGGTGGACCAGTACCATGCAAACCGGGTGAACCAGTATGCTAGGTGGAAGAATGAACTTAGGTTCGATACGATTGAACCCCCAGTAGCACTCCAAGCGATTGATAAGTTTGAAAAACTTAACGAAGGTATCAAGGTGAACGTTTACGGGTTCGAGGATGCGAAGGATGAAGGGGTATACCCGTTGAGGATATCCAATAGTGAAAACACCGGAGCGCGACACGTGGATCTCATGCTATTGAGTAATAATGAGACGAAACACTACAGCTGGGTGAAAAACCTCTCGAGGCTTTTTACGAAGCAGGTGAGCGACCATAATGGGGAAGCTTACTTCTGCCGCAGATGCCTAAACCATTTCACCCGGCAAGATATCCTGGACCGTCACATGGAATACTGCAGTCAAAAGAAAGCAGTAAAAATCGAGATGCCAGACGAAGGGAGTTACGTCAGCTTCGAAAATCACAACCGGTCGATGAAGGTACCATTCGTAGTCTACGCTGACGTCGAGTGCTTCATATCCAATGCGAAAGCTGAGCCGACGAAGATCGAAGAGAGACTTGTGGACGGTGAAACCACCAAACCACATACCAGAATTCTCCAGAAGCACGTACCATCGGGGTTCAGCTACCTCATCAAGTGCTTCGACGAGACGGTATACGCAAAGAAGCAGGTGAGTGAGTTACACCATGCAGCAAGAAGGGGAAGACGTGGCCCAGATTTTCGTGGAGAGGTTAACGAATGACATCCACGACATTCACCAACAGAACGATTTCAAGAAACCCGTGTGATGACGGAGTAAGATAAGAAGGTATTTGCAGAAGCTACCAAGTGCAACATCTGCAACCAAAAACTCGATGAGGATAAGGTGAGGGATCACTGCCACTTTACGGGCAAGTTCAGGGGGGCGGCCCATAGCGATTGTAATATGAACTTCAAGGCCCCCAACTTCACCCCTGTGATTTTCCATAACTTGGCGGGGTATGACAGTCACCTCTTCATCAAAAACCTGGGCAGAACCGAGGGGAAGATCGACTGCATCCCCAACACGGAAGAGCGCTATATCTCCTTCACGAAGAGCATACCGGTTGGAGAGTACAGGGATAAGCAGGCAAAGATGAAGACGCTATACCATCACTTGCGCTTCATTGATAGTTTCAAGTTCATGAACGCCAGTCTTCAGAGCTTAGTTGAAGCAACACCGGTCGATGCATTCACCAACATGCGACGAGAATTTGGAGCAGAACCAATGAACCCTGAGCTCTTCAAGGTTGGTCAGTTCGAGTCGGAGAATGGCCGCAATATCATCCTGCGCGAGGTCATCGACCGTCAGAAACTGGAGCACATCGTGACGCGCCCTGAAAAATATGACCTCGGGAACAGATATATCAATGGGCGAAAGCTCGACAAGGACTCCCAACTAACGCTATTACAGGACTACCTGAATCGCACCAATGCTCTGGGAGAATTTCGAATGCGATATTACCAGAGAAACGATTTCGGAAGATACTGGACCGGTGAGAAGATAGGTCTCCAGAATATGAGCCGCCGCATCCGTCACACCCTCTGCGCAGATCACATGATCGACATCGATATGAAGAACGCACACCCAACTTTACTCTCCTGGTATTGCCATGAAAACGGCATTGAGTGCACTGGGCTCGATGCCTACATTGCAGACCGGGCGAAACTGATCGCGGATCTGATGATTTACCAGGGAAGCACGCGGGACGAAGTCAAGACCTTACTACTAGCCATCATCACCCGCATGGTTCGTGAAATATTACGAGGGAATGAGAACAATCCTGGAGAATGTGATTGTGCTGAACCCGGACCTGCACAAGCTTGCCTGCGAATCCAAAGAGAAGCGGAACATGGACTACAATATCGAGGGAACCACTGTAAATTACGTCATGTGCACCTTGAAAAATAAGGCTCTGATGGCAGCATTCGACTACCTGACTGAGCAAGGGATCGAAGTGGGAGCGCTCGTATTCCTTGGATTGATGATCCACAAGAAAGGGATGACGAGCACCAGACTACCTGAAATACTCCAAGGATGCGCTGAGAGAGTGAAGCAAGTCGTCGGAGCGGACATCACCTTAACAGTCAAGGAAATGGATGAAGGATATGACATTCCACCCCCGGTGACAGTGAAGAAGACCGGTCGTTTTGATCTACTGCTACGTAAGGGGGTATATCCATACGAATACATGGATAAGTTTGAGAGACTCCAGGAAACCCGACTACCAGAGAAGAAAGACTTCTATAGCTCACTCATGAAGGAAGATATCAGCGATGCCGACTATGATCATGCCCAGAAGGTCTGGAAGGAGTGGGGGGTCTCAACCATGCGGGAATACCACGACCTATACTTGAAGACAGACGTGATCTTGCTCGCCGACGTATTCGAGAACTTCCGCAACATCTGCCTGAAGCATTACGAAATCGACCAGGCGCATTACTACACCGCACCAGGGCTTGCCTACGATGCAGCACTCAAGGTTAGTGGCATCAAACTAGATTTGATCACCGATCCCGATATGCTACTCATGATTGAAAAAGGCATCCGAGGTGGTCTCACTATGATCTCAAAGAGATACGCCCGGGCGAACAATCCCTACGTGGTGGGACATGACCCAAGTAAGCCGACCAACTATCTCATGTACCTGGACGCGAACAACCTCTACGGATGGGCGATGAGTCGAGCCCTACCTACTGGAGACTTCAAGTGGACTGATCCCTCCGAGGTTCCAGATCTTAGTACAATCGGAGAGGAGGATACAAGAGGCTACATCCTGGAAGTGGATCTCGAGTACCCCGGGAACTCCACGACTATCATAACGATTACCCCCTGGCGCCGGAATCAGTTGAGATCAACGGAGTAAGGAAACTGGTGGCCAACCTCCACGATAGGGAAAAATACGTGATTCACTATGTGAATCTGAAGAAGTATCTCGCCAGGGGTCTGAAGTTAAAGAAGATCCATCGAGTCATCCAGTTCACGTCTGTGGTTGAAGGAGTACGTTGCGAAGAATACGGCATGCCGAGCAGCTGCTAGGAATTCTTCAAACTCATGAACAACGCCGTGTTCGGAAAAACATTAGGAATAGGGTGGACGTGCGATTAGTCAACAGCGAGAAGGTCGACAGGAAATTGGTGGCAAAACCCAACTTCAAGCGTAGGACGGTATTCAACGAGAATCTGGCTGCAGTGCATCTACATCGCAAGCCGATCTACCTCGGATTCTCCATCTTAGACTTATCGAAGACATTGATGACAGACTTCGTCTACGACTATCTCAAGCCAACGTATGGTGTTTGGGCCAATATCTGCTACACCGACACGGACAGTTTGATCTGCGATATCCAGACGACTGACGTATACAAGGACATGACGAAGAGCATGCTGCAGTGGTTCGATACCTCCAACTATACTGAGGACCACGCATCCGGAATCCCGGTTAACGTGAACGAGAAAGTGATCGGAATGTTCAAGGATGAGTGTGCCGGCCAACCTATGACCGAGTATGTGGGACTCCGGCCGAAGGCCTATGTCTACAAGGTTGATCGCGAGGAGTGCAAGAGAGCCAAAGGTGTGAAGAAGTGCGTGGTCGAGTCTGAGCTGACCTTCGCAGACTACAAGCAGTGCCTAGACAACGGCAAGGAGAAGTATCGTACGATGAATATCATCCGGTGCCGGCTCCACCAGTTATTCACTATGGAATATTGCAAGAAATCGCTCTCATCCAACGACGATAAGCGATACATTCTACCCGATGGCATCCACACCCTTGCACATGGGCATTACCGAACTTTAAATAAATGAGAAGCGTACGAGTGCATCATTTAACACTTCCCCACAAACCCCTCTCAAACACAGAACTCGAAGAAGCAGCCTCGACACTAGACATTCCTCGATTTAGAGGGGTATTCATGAGAGATGACTTACCACCCGCGCGACGAGCTAATGAATGTGGCATCCTGAATCACGATGACCTCCATGGTCCAGGAACGCACTGGACCTGCTGGCACAAGCGTGGAGGACTCAAAGTCTACTTCGACTCTTACGGCCTGCCTCCGCCCGACGAAATGGTAGACTATCTGCGGCCGAAGATCCAATACAACACCGATGAGCTGCAGCATCGCGGGGACGTGGTGTGCGGTCACTTTTGCCTCTACGTACTGAAGATGCTTTCGGAGGGTAGGTCGTTCGACGATGTGATATTCTCGTTATAAATAAATGAATAAGTTTGGATCTCACGCAAGGAAGCGCGCATTGGTCTGGTTTCAAGACCTCGATATGAACGACAACCGAATCACCAACCTGGGATCGTCACGAGAGGGGTTAGATGCTGCGACGAAACACTGGGTCAATCTGCAATTGAAAGATGGTCATAAGGGTATCGCTGAGCTCGAGGCAAGGTTCGAAAAAGTCTTGAAAGCGCTCGAGGATAAGGAGAAACGCTTGAATGACATTGAGAAAGACGTGGCAAAGTGCTTTCCCATGATCGGGGGTAAGATGATTGGCGAGATAGATATGCAGAGCCATGCGATTCGTAACCTTCCCGAGGGGACCGACGCCAAAGAACCCGTGACGAAAGGCTGGTATGTAAAGAACTGGCAGGACTTGGTCTTAAGCATGCAGGAGAAGATCAACGCTGCAGAATCTAAATATAAAACCCTCGAAAATCAGATGATTGATAACCGGGATTTGGGCTGTTGAGATGATTGTGAAACTCAAGCATCCTACCCCCGGAAGGATCGGTTGACCTCCTCAACTTGTCTAGTCCCACTCCAGGGACTGGAAAAATTGAAGGAACTATTGGAACTCGGAAGCCTTCACCCACGAGTTGAATGTCTTGGGATAACCTCGAAATTTGACAAAGACTTCCCGTTCTCCTTGCCGGGTGCGTCGCCGCAAGATCTGTTCGATGCGAAAGAGTTCTTGGGTGGTCTTCTGGAGCTCGGGCTCGTAGAAAGATCCCCGAATCTCCTCGTTGTTGAAGTCCTTGAGACGATAAGTGGGTGGCTGAGTTCCTAAGACCATGGATACGGTGAACACTTCTTCGGTCCAGCGTGGAGTATATCCCTTCTCGAACACGCCCTTCTTCTTGGTGATTCGGACCTTGTCGCCAACCTTGAATCGTGGTGGTTGCATGGGAGGGAGATCTCGGTAAAGGTTCCAGAAGACATTGCTTTCGTTCTCCTTCTGACTGGCGTCAGTGGGAGTCATCTTGATGGAGCGATGCTTGGTGGTATTATACTGATGGACCAGATCGCTTAGCACATCAATATAGGTTTGCGTAGAGTTGGCGGAAAAGTACTTGAACATCTTCTTCTTCGTGGTTCGGTTCCAGCGCTCCACGACGCTCGACTTCTCTTCGTTTTCGGTGGAGTAGAGCTCGACGTCATGCTTCTGGAGAAGCTCCTTCACCTCCTTGTTGTAGAATTCCTTTCCTTTGTCCGTCCATAGCTTCTTTGGGATGCGAGACTTGAAGACCGCTTGGAAGGCATCGCGCACCGTAGTCCCCCTCTTATCTGTGACAGGCACTAGCCATCCGAACTTGGAGAAGACATCGATGATGCTCAGAATGAACTTATGGCCTTTGTTGTCTCGAGAAAAGGCACTCATATCTACAAGATCGGCCGCCCAGGTTGCATCCACTCCACCCAACACCACGCGACGCTTCTGAAATTTGCGGCGGACTGGCTTGTGCAGTTCCTCGGCTAGTTCGTCCGACCAAACGATGTTTTTTTTACCCCCAATCCAAATCGCGCTTTGGTATCGATGAGGGGTTTGACGATGCTACGGTCCAGACGTTCGCGCACGGTGGGGTCGGATATGGCATTGAGGGAGGCCAGCATGGTCATGTCGCAGATGGAGTTGCGCGAGGCCGTGTCCTTATGCTTGGCGTAGCACAGATCGTGGTGATACGCGGCCTCATCCACTCGATTGATGGGTTTCGACCATTCCTTGGGGGTACCATCGGCATTCAGTCGCTTGGCGAGATTGGTTCCAGGTCCGGTGAAACTGTGACCTGGGAGGTTCATCTCTACGGGCAGTCGGTTGATCAGGTTGTTCATGAACCCAGCACCCTTCTCGGACTGGATGAACTGAGATTTCCTAGAACCGCATATATCGCAGATGCCAACCTTCCTCCGTCGCCCGTTGCTGGTCTGGATTACTCTGAGGCTATTCGTCTCCGTCTTCGTTCTGCACTTCAAACAGTACATTTCCATTTTGTTTATATATAAAATGGACGTTGAAGATATTTCTTATAATGAGTCCACCTCGACCCGGCGCAATTACTGCCTTCTCCCACAGCGATCGATCAGAGGCTTAATCATCGGCAAGTCGGATTGTGGCAGGACAACGCTGCTGAATAACCTCCTCTTGCGCGAAGGGTGGTTAGATAACGATCGACTATACGTCTTTGGAAAATCGCTCCACCAACCCATATACCAGCTGCTGCGGAGGGCACTGGAAAGGGGGTTCTCAAAGGAAGATATCCTCGACATACTCTCCATCAAGGATAAGTGCCCCTACCCGTTGATCGATGTGGTGGATAGGATGAATCCATCACCTAAACCTAGTGGTATCGAAGCCTTCTTCTTTGAGCATGGAGACGAAGTGCCAGACCCCCGCGAACTTGATCCCGCCCACAAGAATCTCATGATCTTCGACGACTTGATGCTGAGCAAGCAGGGTAAGTGTGAAGACTACTACGTGCGAGGTCGTCACAACAATGTGGACTGCTTCTACTTGTGCCAAAACTATTTCAAGCTGCCCGGGCAATCGATCCGTGAAAATGCTAACTTCATCTGCCTCTTCGAGCAAGATGCTAAGAACCGCGATCACATCCGTCGCGATCACTGCAATGACCTCACCAAGGAGCAGTTTGACTTCCTTTGCGACCGCTGCTGGTCTGAACCTTACGGATTCATGACGATCGACCTCACGAGTGCCAAGGTGGCTGGAAAATATCGATACAAATTTGACGAGTTCTATTTAGTCTAAGATAAAATCATGAACTACTAGTACATATCTTCGTTGAATCAGATTGAGCTGGAGAACGCGTCTTTGTTGAACCAGAGCGTTCGATCAAACGCTTAGGGGCGTTCCGTCAAACGCTTAGGTGCGTTCCGTCAAACGCTTAGGGGCGTTCCGTCAAACGCTTAGGGGCGTTCAACAGCGATCAACACCATAAATAAAATGTCTTTCATCAAGATAACCGACCTTAAGCAGCGTGAGGCGCTCGCTAGGGAATTTCAGGATCTCAAGCGAAGTATTCAAACTAGTAATATGCAGCATCGCCTCGACAATATTTGTCTCGACCGCGATCTCGCCAGAATGTTCAAACCGGTGGTAGAAGCTCAAAAGGAAGCCGCATCGCAGATCACTAAAACAATAGAGAAGCCACCTGTGCCTTCGGTGCCTGCTCTGCCTCCCCTTACTGAATTAACCCATCCATTACCCATCGAACCACCTCATGATACCCGCCTAGGCCCCCGGGCAACTCAGTATCTGCAGCACAGCATGACTCCTGTAGCCGACCATACCTTTGGGTTGAGAGTAGAGGACGATACCATCATGATCGGAAGTCAACCCGTCACCTTCGATGGAGATGACATCTTCGTCGATGGCGTGCGCTACAAGGGAACACTCGGTCTTTGGGAGCTCATGGTGAAGAAGCGTCCAGAATCGTTCGATTCCGAAGATTTGATGACCTATGGAGATATCCTACGAACTTCGGGCGCCATGTACCAAGGAAACTCCGTCTTGTCGCGAACCCCCAAATCGAGCCGAAGCTACAAATGGAAAGAGATCGTTTCACACATCTACCGGCAAGACAAGCATGGTTCCGGGCTCCAATCAGTATTCTTACCGAAAGACCTCGATTCGTTGATAGATCACCTCGAACTTCGCGCCGCCGCCTATAGAGCTGGAAATAATGGGGTACGAAATGAGATTGTAGCCACACTCGACGCCACGAGAAAATTTGGACACATCAACGACGAGGAGTACAGACAACTGCATCGTAGTATCCTATAAATAAAACCAAAGATGCCACTTGTAGTAAAACACGGTTATCGCCGGCGATATGTCGTCGGCGGACGGGGATTCTTTGACAAGGTTGCCAACCTGGCTGGCCGCATTTTCTCCTCTTCCACCGCGAAGACGTTAGGAAGTAAGGCTATGAGCATCGCTACCGATGCAGCCCTGAAAGGCGTTGAAAAGGTAGCCTCCAAAGCCGTGGATCACATCATTGATAAAGCGACCCGCGGTTTCCCCCCACCACTTGCACCCGCCAATTCCGTGAGGACTTCCAATCAGCAAGTCAGGTTGAAAAATCTGATCTCGGGAAGTGGCATTGCCACAATTCACGATTTCGTCCATCGCTATAAATAAATAATGATAGACATCCTCACTATAACCGACGGATTAGCCTTCGATGAAACCCTCCAAGACTATCAGGTTCATGAATATGAACCTCAAGCCGGAGCTCAACTGAATAAAGCCGGTGCTGAAATACGCATCAACATTGAGACTCAGGATCTGTTCCTTCATCCCGCTGAAAGTTACCTTTTGGTGGAAGGAAGACTCCAAAAGAACGATGGCACTGCGTATGCCAATGGGGACCTCGTCTCGCTCACCCACAACGGTATCATGTATCTGTTTCGAACCATCACTTACAGGCTCTCCGGTCAACAGATCAAACACATCAACGACCCTGGCATCGCTTCCACCATGCTAGGAATGCTGACCTACTCGGACGATTTTTCCAAATCTCAGGGTCTCAACCAACTGTGGTTCAAGGATTCCTCAGCCCTCGCCGAAGCCGAAAACACAGGTTTTGCAGCTCGCAACGGGTACATCATCACCAAGCCTGCGAACAAGGGGACGTTTTCCTTCACCATTTCCCTGAAACACATCTTTGGCTTTGCAGACGACTACGATAAGATCGTGTATGGATTCAAGCATGAGTTGTCGCTCGTTCGCGATTCGGATGCCAATGCCGTGCTGAGGGCAGCTGCCGTCAACGACCCGGCAAAAATCCTCCTGAGTGAGATCTCTTGGTTCATTCCCCATGTCAATCCCTCCGATCAGGAGAAACAAGACCATCCAGAACAAGGGTAAGATCGATTGCGGTTTCAGAATGCGACAGTGTGATTCCATAGCCGTCCCCGAAACGTCGCAGTTCAACTGGCGGTTGGCGGCTAAGAGCGGTCGAGAGAAACCCAGATATATCATCGTGGCCTTTCAAACCGGCAAGAGTAACGACCAAACCCAATTTGCGGCCGTGTTCGACCACTGCCGATTGCGAAACATCTGAGTCACTCTCAACGCTGACCGCTACCCTGCCGTCGACTTCAATGCAGGTTTCACTCAAAATCGGATCGCAAGAGTCTATAGGAACGCCGCCGAGTTCCGGAAGAATTTCTACAACATGGATCGCCTCCTCAGTAACTGTAACATCAACCCCTCTGATTTCATCGACCTGTACCCACTGTTCGTCATCGACGTGAGCCATCAATCCGAGCGTCTGAAAGAGTCTACGGTTGATATTCAGGTCCGCGCCGTGCCTGCCAATACTCAAGCGTTTGCCCTAGTAATCTCCGATAGAATCCTTCAGTTTGAGTCTGACGGCCAGAAGATGAACGTCGTATTCTAGTACAAATAAGTGGAGCAATCTTTGCTACAGCAAATCGCGGAATACACTGCCCCCAAGCAGGGGTTTTCTTTCATTGTGTCCGGCAACCAAAGCCGAATTCTCACCCAATTCAACCCACCCCTGCAACTGCGCGAGGGGAAAAGTTATGAGATGACTTTGGTTAATCTGGAAACGTACTACTCTTTTCCCAATACCCATGCCGGTAACAATTCCTTCCGCTACTCCGAGGACGGTGGTACCAACTGGTTTCCCATCGCATTGTGTACCGGGTCCTATGGCATCGAAGACATCAACAATGAGATTAAGCGACAACTGAGTTTCAACAATCACAAGACCAAGATCACACTCGATGCCAACCGCGCGACTCTGAGAGCCACTCTAACCCTCGCAAAAAATTATCAAGTTGACTTCGAAGTCGAAAATAGCATCAACACCGTGTTAGGCTTCGATCGCAAGGTCTACGCTTATGATCGAGGCACAAACGGTTACACGGAGGATGAACACATCGTCAACCTCATCAGCATTAACAGCATTCTGGTGAATAACGATATCATCCATGGAAGTTACGTGGACGGAACCCAGCAGTCCACCATCTACAGTTTCTTCCCCGACGTGGACCCGGGTATGAAGATTCTTCAGACCCCCAAAAATCTAGTGTACTTTCCCGTGACCTTACGAACCACCAGTCGTATAGAAACCTATCTCACCGATCAGACCGGCACTCCCATCGATCTCAGGGGTGAGAATCTCACCATTCGTTTTCACCTTCGCGAAGTATAAATAAATGAGTTATTCCGAATACGGTTTGAACTTGACGAAGGGTCAGGCAGATAAGATTCAGTGGGCAGCTAAGAAAGGATGTCCTATCGCCATTCGATTGTCCCACGCGAACTTGCGAGGCGACCACAAGATGACGCTCAACACGCAGCAGATCCAAAAGATCTCCAAACTCCTGCAGAATGGCACCGGTGGTATGACTCTGAAGATGAATTCTACCCAGTTGAAGGAGAACATACAGAAGGTGGGGGGGGGTTCCTACCTATGCTGGCTGGGCTGGCTGCGAGGGCTCTTCCCATGATCGCAAAGACCGTTTTGCCAGCCCTGGGCATTGGAGCTTTGAGTGGGTTAGGTAATGCCGCCGTATCCAAAGCCATCGGTTCGGGGTTGTACTTGAAACGTGGTGGACGCGTCTGCACCTTGCAACCCAGCGGGGATGGTCTTTACCTGAAACCTTCAGCCGCACGAATCATCCAGGGTGATGGGCTCTACTTGAAGCGGGGTCGGCAGTTTCATGGTGGCTCCGGCCTGATCTTAGGACCCGATAGTCCATTTAAGAATATTCCCCTGCTCGGCATGTTCTTATAAATAAATGGATGAAGTAGACGCCGATCGTCTCGCATCCATGAAAGATGAACTCACCTCAGAGATCCTGAGGTATGAGCATGCCTTGAAGATCTACAACCGTTTGGATAAAGTCATCTCCATTGCTCAGGGTGGGTGTTCCGTGGGCAGTTTACTGCTGACCAGTGGTACCATAGGATCTGCCCTGACTGGGGTGGGCTTTGTGGCATCCATCCCCCTTGGATCCCTAGCCTGCCTATGTGCCACCGGTAGCTTAGTCCTGTCCTTGATCTCTCGGCGAGTCGCCAAGAAGAAAAAGAAGCATCGAGACACCGTGCGATTAGCCCAATCCTTCAAGTCCCAGCTAGCCGATGGAGACGGTCATCCTACAATCTGTCTGAAGAACTACTACGATGAGAAAGATCAGCTGCGTCAACCTTTTACCACATTTAGTGAAGAATTGAATGCGCATGCAACGTAGGTTGTTCTTCCTTTCCATTCATTCAGAATCATTTCAGTCAAAATTTCCCGATCCGTTTTTGGATCGAGAAATTTGGCTGTTGGCAGGATAATTCTTCACCAGATCCCAGAATTTATGGATGAAGAGGGTTGCATATCTCTAATGGGTGGGGGCAGAACCGACGAATGACGTCTGCATCCACGATTATACGGCGCAAGTGACGGTTGGCAGGATGATTCTTCACCAGATCCCAAAATTTATGGATGAAGAGGGCCGCGGAGAAGAGGACGAGGATGAGCCATCGATCGTGACGTTGGAATCGGTAAGCGGCAATCATGAAATGATCCATGTACTTCAAGGCTAGTTTCTCAGTGCAGGTGATCTCAGTATTTTCTAACCACTTTTCGTAGACGGTAACGACGGCCAAAGTGTCCCGCACTCTTCCAACTTCATTGGCAAGATGGGGTGACCTGAAGAAGTAGTAGAGGGGGCAGAAGTCATAGAGTTCGGTGATCTTGGAACATTGACTGATGGATTCACTTACGAGTCGGGCATTGCCTAGGACGGTGTTGATGCAGAGAGAATCGGTAGTACATCCGCAAGTCGCACCATCGTTTTCTACATTGTAGGCCTCTTGGAGTTGGCTCACTAGGTCTAGGTATTCTGCGTCGGTCAAGGATTCCTTGTGATCCTCGATTGCAATTAATATTTCTGGAATGTTCAGCATTTCAATTTATAAACTCCGAGACTCCGTTACTCCGGTTGGTCATCTGAGTTTCTCACAATGATGATCTCATTGCGAGAGACATTGGGTCAAATGATGGTAGCGTCGGCGTCATCGTCAGCTCAGAGTTGGCGTCACTACTCGAATCCGAGCAGTCGTTTATGGGGCAAGGTTTCTGAAACCGTGATCATGGCTTCATAGCAGTAAGTCTTGATGATGACGTGCTGATTGGAGACGTAGATGTTTTCCACCACTACGGCGTACTCGCCACCGCAATTCTTGTTCACTACGTCTTTCATGTCCAGGGTTTCGTCGGTGGTAGCATCGATGATGGTCGTCACGAATCCATCGTTCTTGCGAGATTTGCAATCGAGCCATAATGTGGGGTATTGCGTAGTCTCGATCTTCGTGTCGAAATCCATCTTGCACTTGTGAATCTTAACGGTCTTGCTGTCGTGAACCTTGAGTGCGTAAAGCATCTTGTCTTCCTTGGTATTCTTGCAGAGATCCACGAACTTAGCCAAGTTCTGCAAAGCATCGATGGTTTCTTGCTCCTGATTATTAGGCTCGGGGCCCTGGGAGAGGCGGACTTGAGCTACGAGCTTGTCTACGTCGGACTTGTTGGCTCGGATTTCGGTGTCTGCCAAAGACTTAACCTTGAAAATCAAGGGACAGACCTCACCATTCACTAGACGACCGATGTAGACGCGATCGAATCGAATGCTGGTATCTCCAGTCTTGCCAGAGCATCGGTTGACCTGGGAGAGTACCACGTCTTCAGGTCTAATCGAGGTCAGATTGGATAGGACTGTGTTCGCGTAGAGGTGCTTGGCTTCGAAGGATCGATAGCCGTCTGCCTTAAGAGTGTCGACCTTGTATTCGCTGAACTTCTTTTCCTTTGGATTGCTCATGTTTCTCATTGCTTTCGCTTTTCTAGTTTCTATGCTGGAAGTTATTTCCGAATTCTGATTTACTTCAGGACTGGTGGAAAACTTGGCGAGTTCGCGCAACACCTGGAGTTTCTCTGCATTCAAAAGGGCGATTCGACTCTCCAGAAGAACCTTTTGAATGTGGACCTCTTGCAGACTACCTTTGAGTCTTTTCTTCTCGATACGCAGATAGATTATCTTCTCCGCGAGCTCGCGGAGCCGAACCGTGATTTCTTCTCGTTGGGTCATGATCTCGTCGTGGTCACTCCCATGGTGTTGTTCCCATTCGACGATGTAGCAATCGTGTTCTGGAATCTCAGGTTTCTTGTCAGTATCAACCTTTTTCACGTTCGGGGTATAAAAGTCTGATATATGTTTCTGATTCATCGTTTTGATTACCCTTTCTTACCTTGCTTCTAAGGTTAAGTAAATGGTGAACAAAGATATGAACCATTTCCTATGCACATGCCTAAACGCTCCATACTGCCTCGTGTGTCGCAAGATTACTCCCTAAAACGCTTCATATGGGAAGGAGAAGGTGTCTTTTCTTACCCCTGCCTTTACCCTACCTTGTTTCTATAGTATCTTTTTTTTTTTATTTTAGCCCTAAATTCCCTACTAATTGGACCATCATAAGTTTACACAAACCCCTGATTTTTTTGGTTTTCAAGCAGACTTTTCCCCTTGTGGTTCAGAACTCTCATTTCATACCTACTTACAACGATTCTGAATATTTAAATCAAACTTTTAAACCTATTATGCAAACTATTGACAAGTTTATTGTAGATAAGATCGTGTTTAGTTAAAAAATGCCAACATCACAAGTTCGTATATTTTTTGTTTCCATGGCAACGGCTTGTTAATTGTACAATTATTGATAAGATTTATTTTCAGAAGTAAATATATGGATTAAAGATTTGTTAATTTGTTTTGAATGATCATTTCAATTTCTTTCTTTGCACAATACAATTTACTGCTGGTGTGATAAAACCTTACTTTTGGTAATTTTTCGTTAAAAAGGCAACCTGACTTTGATGACGTCATACTCCTGAGCCATGAGTAAAATCGGAAAAAATTTTTGTTTTTCTAAAAAGTACATGTCACGGACACATTTTTATCCAAATACCGTTAAAATTTAAAATGGTGCCATTTTTGACCCTTACTGCCCCTACCCTAAGGAAATTTGCCGTGTAAAACATTAACACTATATGTTGGTGAAACAAAAAAAAATGCTGAATACAAAACCGTCTCTGCAAACTTGTTATAGGTGTAGCAGTCTCATCGACATTTGATGTTACCTTGATGTTTTGCTTGATGCGAAGTTTGACTGATATATTTACAAAAATACAGGGCATTGACAAGTTACCTTCCGATTCAGATGATTCGCCAGCAGCGGATTTAATAAGAATTAAGTACCACAGAAATTATATGGCTCACCTCATAGACAACAAAATAGATAACCAATCCTTTGCATTAGCTTGGAATTCTGCAACTACAGTAAGCATTCTAGTTTATCAGATTGTAATTGATTAATTGATTAATTGGTTGATTTAGTGATTTATGTACAGCAAGCAATATTTAAGATATATTCCGGTCGACTAGTTAAACAATAAATATTTCGAAATGGATTAAAGGACGTTACATTCTGGCAGCAATCATATGTTTGAAAAGTATAGAGTACTTGGTAGATACAGATAATTTACAATACACCTACTCTTTTTTTAATTTAGATGGGTTCTTTATCGTCCAAAGACATGGCTCAATCTGATGACACTATTTAAAATCTACAGTAACATACATTTTCTAATTAAGATTTATGTATAAAATACATGAACATCACATGGCACAGATTGTTATATCATTCTAAGCGTTACATTCTAACGTGTGATGGTTTATGAAAATATACATTTGAAATTATTACATACTTTGGTAATTAAATTATTTGGTATAAAAACGTCCCGGATTAGAGCCTTCCTTATCCGCTAGACGGGGAAAAATTTAGCAAGCCATTATTACGTTTTATTGTTACCTTATAATGCAATACCATTAGATATACAATGTTTATATGTAATTCATGTGATTTGCGATGATTTCACCTTTAATCAGCGATTCTTAAGAAACACCATACTTTCATAATTCTATATAAAGTAGACGACCAAGTTGGTAAAGGAAACTGACATAGTTACTATGGTGTTATGCATGCTTCGAAATTGAAATGCAATTAATGCATTTTTTCAGCATTTTGTTTTAATACAAAAATTGGTTTTGATTGTTAAATATTTGTAACTAAACTTTTACCTTGCCAGGCTGTTAGTAGATTAGGAGGACCTTCAATGGCACAAGAGTGTCAAGATTTGAAAGTTAAAATACTAGACTTGTCTAATAAAGACATATTGGAGGAAATACAGCATTCCCAGAGAGAAATTAAAGATTTGAAACACTCAGTTGAAACTTTACTAAAGGCACAGGAATGTTTGCAGGAAAATATTATAAAAGAAGTGAAAAAAAGTATATCAAAGGAAATAGATTCATTTAAAGAATCACAAAGAAATAGTGCTTCTTCCACAGTCAGAGGTGAGATTATTTAAGTGGCCGAAAATTCAGAACTGCAATTATCAGAAGTAACATTTTAAACTTTTTTATTAAAGGTTAAAATCTGTAACAATATTCACAAAAAAAGTATAAAGCTTCTAGATTTAAGCAAGACTTTCCATACAATCTGCAGAACTTAAAGGTGTCAAAAAATAATGTCACACATAGGTTTAAAGTAAATAAATTAGTTCATGTAATAAATATCTATTTTTTTTAAACTTAAACGTCAGTTTAGTTGAACTGCTTTTAAACAGTACAAAAAATATGTCATTTACATTTTAGAAACTGTGGTTGAACATTTTGATGACATTGAAATATTGTACGACCGCGAGAACATTAAAAATATTTCAGTAAACGGAAGAAAACACAGAAATACATTGGATCCATATAGAAACGTTTCAGTTCAACAACCTTTGCACTCGAAACGAGATAAATGTATGCAAATAACAAAAGGAGTGAACATTGATCAAGCAGATGAACACGGTCATACGCCTCTAATAAAGGCATGCATATCAGGGAAAGCTGATATTGTTAATCTTCTTATTTCAAACGGAAGTGAAATTAACAAAGCAGACATTAAAGGACAAAGTCCTATCCACCTAGCAGTATGTCACGAATATAAAGAAATTATCTTCGTACTCGTTTCAAAAGGAGCCGATGTAAACAAAGCAGATAATCAAGGATGGACTCCTCTAGTACATGCATGCTTTAAAGGAAGTCTTACAACAGTTGAATATCTAATAGAAAATGGGGCTGATGTCCGTATTGCTGACAATGATGGCATTACGCCTTTCCATTGGTTATGTATCTCAGGAAATATTGATATAATAAAATTACTCATAGATAGAGGGAGTGATATACATCAAACTTCAAGTAATGGAAAAACACCTTTAATGTCAGCGTGTGCTAATAATCATATGCCGGTAGTACAACTTCTTATGGAGAAAGGTGCTGCAATAAACATTGCTGATCATGACGGAAAAACCACATTTTATTGGTCATGTCTAAGTGGAAACGTTGAGATACTTCAGCTATTAATTTTGAAGGGTTGTGACATAAATCAATCGGACAAAAATGGTAAAACGCCGTTCATGGAAGCCTGCTGTAAAGGTCACCTATCCGTTGTTCAGTTTTTAATTGATAAAGGTGTTGATACCAATGTTTCCGATAGTTTTGGTTCAACATCTCTCCACTGGTCATTCATAAGTGATAATGTTGATATTGTCAACTTATTGATAGAAAATGGTAATGATGTACACAAATCTGATAACAGAGGTTGGGAACCACTTTGGCTGGCATTTCGGTATGGCAATATAGATATGTGTAAAATATTTATTTCTAAAAACGGTAATATAAACAAAGCAGACACAACTGGATGGACACCGCTTATGTCGGCATGTCGAAGAGGAAATTTACCTGCAGTGAAGCTTCTTATCGAAGCGGGTGTTAATGTTGATGTCGCAGATGACAAAGAAAATACGGCTCTCCACTGGGCATGTAAGGTTGGCAATGCCGATATAATTAAATTACTTATTGACAGAAGTTGTGACTTAAGTAAACCTGATAAAAATGGAATGACTCCTTTAATGAAGTTATGTCGGGACGGTAATATGTTAGCTGTGCAGCTATTTTTAGAAAACGGTGTTGATATAAATATTACTGACAGGGACGGAACATTACCATTGCACTGGGCTTGTATAAATGGAAATATTGATATAGTAAATCTGATGATTGCCAAAGGCTGTGATATAAATATACCCGACAAAAATGGGATAACTCCTTTTATGGAAGCATGTAACGAAGGACATATTTCAATCGTACAATCTCTTATTAAGAAAGGTGCTGATATTAATCTAGCGAATAAATTGGGGAGAACACCGTTACATATAGCGTGTATAAGAGATAATATATTGATTTTAAATACACTGATCGCTGGTGGTTGTGATATTGATAAACCTGATCATACAGGCAGAACGCCTTTTTGGTTAGCGTGTGACACAGGGACCCTTTCTATTGTCAGAAGGCTAATTGAAAAAGGTGCCGATATTAACAGGGTTGACAATAAAGGATTTACTTACTTCTTCTGGTGTTGTGTTACTGGTAATATAGAATTAGCTAAATTACTTATTTCTTCGGGATGTGATTTAAATAACCAAAATTCGCAAGGGGCCTGCCCTATTCATATTGCGTGTCGATATGGACATACCGAAATGTGTCAGTTACTTATTTCAACTACTGTTGATATAAATAAAAAAGATGCAAAAGGATGGACGCCTCTAATGGAAGCATGTAGTAAAGGACATGTGTCTGTTGTTAAACTTCTTACTGAACATGGTGTCGATATTAACATTGCTAATAATGCTGGAGAAACGCCGTTGCAAGTAGCATCATATTTAGGAAACATTGACATGCTTAAAATTCTCATTTCCAAATAAGTAAGAGTCGTTAATAGTAAGACTTACTTTTTACGGATGAGAACTACACCATGAATGGAAGCTATATTTAAGGATGATCAAATTTGTTATTTATATGGTTAGTAACATATTTGACATCCGCGGACTTTCAATTGCAATTCATTTATTCTTTTTGTCCTTTTATATGAACTTTCTTTTAACAATTTTATTACAAATGACTTAAAGGGACAACGACAACTGAGAATTGCGGACACGCCTTTCATCTCGGAGTTTTACCCTGCATTTTATTAAACACTGTGTTATTGATATAATGTTTGAACAACATTTGAAAACGTTAGCAAAAAGCAATAAATATACAACTATGAATAAAGATACATAGTATTCGTCTGTATTTCGTTTGTAATGTTTTGTAAAAGTATTATGTTGATGTGTTAAATTTATCCTCGTCAAATAAACTACAATCAGCAATATTATAATGCAACATATATGTAATTTAATAATATAATATAGAGTCGCGTCAGATGGTGCCTACCATTTTACTGTAAATCGAAGATTCGAGTCTAAAATATCAAACATAAAGGTATGA
Source organism: Limnoperna fortunei (assembly GCA_944474755.1). NCBI lineage: Eukaryota > Metazoa > Mollusca > Bivalvia > Mytilida > Modiolidae > Limnoperna > Limnoperna fortunei. Next base: position 42,184,727 of record OX104122.1, on the reverse strand, counting down.
CCTTTACCGTTTGTTGAGTGTGTATCGTTTGTTAAAGTGACATTTTGACTTTTCCGCTATGTTTATTATTAACTCCAGTGGGAAAATAATAAATGACAGTTCCAATTACAATTTATGTTACAAACGTTTTCATGATATGGTGGCGACTTTTGTCTGAAGTAACATGTGTTTTCACATATTTATAAATTACTGTTATTAGTTCAGTGTTAGGTTTACATAGTACATGCCGTGCCTTATTATTAATGTTAGGTTGTGATGTAAAGTGGCTTAGTAACGATTAATGTTCATGTATTTTATAAATACATGTTGCATTCAAAGGAATTATTTGTTATCTAATATAATAGTTGTTTTATAAAAGAACCCTCATAACATGGTTACATTGCTATATTTTAGCTTAATGTCTCAGGTCATTTGTAATGTTAACGTATACAGCGTTGATATTATTGTTATATATAATTTCAAAAATGGCGCATTATTATAACGGCAGAAATTAAATTTTCGGCGTTTCTCTTCAAACTAACAGGCAATGTTATCTACTTTAAGAATTTTGTTGATAAACATAAAGAAATCCAAAAATTCTGTGGTAAGCTTATCCACTTCTTCTGCAGAAAAGCTTTTTTGTTGAAGCGTTACATAATTTACTGTTATAATACTATTCTGTAACGTAAACACTCTAATGTAAGATACTCTAGATATGTTACGTAAACACTCTAATGTCAGATACTCTAGATATGTTACGTAAACACTCTAATGTAAGATACTCTAGATATGTTACGTAAACACTCTAATGTCAGATACTCTAGATATGTTACGTAAACACTCTAATGTAAGATACTCTAGATATGTTACGTAAACACTCTAATGTCAGATACTCTAGATATGTTACGTAAACACTCTAATGTCAGATACTCTAGATATGTTACGTAAACACTCTAATGTCAGATACTCTAGATATGTTACGTAAACACTCTAATGTAAGATACTCTAGATATGTTACGTACACACTCTAATGTCAGATACTCTAGATATGTTACGTAAACACTCTTATGTAAGATACTCTAGATATGTTACGTAAACACTCTAATGTAAGATACTCTAGATATGTTACGTAAACACTCTAATGTTAGATACTCTGTAACTAAACACTTTACTGTAAGATATTTTGTAGCTTAAATACTTTACTGTTAAAAACTCTGCAAGGTAAAACTTCACTGTCAGATACTCGTTACCGTAAACACTTTACTGTTAGATACCCTGTAACGTAAATAATTTATTGTTTGGTGTTCTGTAAGGTGCAAACTTTACTGTTAGATACTCTGCAACTTAAACAATTTGAATTAGTTGCTCTGTAAGGTACAACATTGTGACAGATAGACACTCTGTAAGGTGTATAAGGCCTATAAGAGCTCTAAAAATACTGTGTGACTTATAATTTGAGTAGACTTTACTTTTGTTTTCGAGTGATGATTCTAGTGTCAGCAAAAATCTTAAAGCATTCTTGGGCATAGCTACATGTATCATTAGTATCAACTTCTGGCATAAATACCACAGGCTTTAAAACTGAATGCACAAATATTATCCATTTTTGAAAATCTCTTGCAGTTTCACTTTCTGATACATGAAAACGATAAGCCAAATCCTTTAACATTATACCAAGCTAGGGATGTATCAATGTTAATTCACTTTTTAAACTGAGCTTAAATGTTCTGCTTTTCATTAAATGATTTTGTACATCATAGCTTATACAAGTATGAAATAATGCATAGAATGTATGACGGTTTGGTAAGCCTGTGTAAAAAGAAACGTTATGGTCACTGACTGTAGATATAGTAATTTCTGGTTCTTGTTGAGTCTGTGTACTTTCGTTTGGTAGCTTATCTCCGATCACTCTGTTGTTTATCATCATACTTGTACCAACCTGGTGCTAGGAACATTCCCTCTGATTGGAGCACTTTCTTCTTTTGGAAGAAAAATTGAAAACTTACACAAATTTATTAATTACAAAAACATACCATGCAAGAGAAAATGCATATAGAATATTCATGAATTGATTAATACGACTGATACATGTATTTAAAGACTGCATCTCACACAGTCTTCACTTTAAATAAAGATATGAAAGAATTTTGAAATACCTTGTAGCATTATGATTACGTTGAAATCAAATCATCTGACTAAATAGTAAATACATTTGTAAATCAAATAAGGTTACAATTCTTGGTGGTAAATGCACATGTTTATACAAAGACAAATATATGATTAAAATTATTAAAAAATAAATATTAAGAAGAAAATACAAATTAAGTTATAAGCTATGAATTATGCTGACTGTGCCCTCAGTAATTGTTAGGTACATGCAAATTTTTTAACAATAGGGTATTTAGAGATTCCAATAAACTAATGGCACAGACAAAACAGAAAATATATAATAAAATTCCCAAGGGTGATTTATATTTAACAATTCAATCTATAGCACAAAGTATACCTAAAATACCAGTGGTCTAAATCTATGTGTGCATTAAGCTGATTCTTCATCAAGTTCTTTGTAACAACATTTAGAAATTGCATTTTATTGTGAAACAATATCCCAATCATAACTTCATCTTAAATAGAACTTCATTTCAAATTAATACATGCAATTTATCTCGAATACAATTGTTACATTGGTTATAACAATGACACATTCATTAAAACATCAGTTCAAAAGATAATGTCTTTATCTTTTATTGAGTGTTCATCTAATAAAGCATAGAAGTTAACTCTGTGTATTTATGCCTTTAAATAATTACATGAATATATTACACACAATCACTAAGTTTACGTAAGTTCGAATATTCCTTTAGCAAGATCCGATTATCGTTCTTGTGTTGAATTATTATAAATGATTTTACAGGCATTTGTTCTGTTCCATATGATATAAAACATCGAACCTTTGACACAGTTTGTGTTTGATACAATTAAAGTTACGAGGTCTACTAATAAATCATCATTTAGTAGACCATAAATCAATTTAAACATGCATATACAAACTGAAAAAAATGTGTTACTTTTAAACTCTAAAGTGTATCGGGGCCGCGATGGCCGAGTGTTTAAGGTAGATGTCTTCTAATGATCACGCATGGTCTGTCAACACTGAGGTTCGAGACTTACTGCGGGCAGGGTGTACTCTATTCCAATCTTAATTGACAATGACTGCCAATTTTTGTCCACCGAAACTCCGGGGTTTTTATGGGTACTCCGTCTTCCACACCCTGATAAAAACTGGACGCCATGATACCGCTGAACAATTTATGAAAATGTAAACATCATTCAAACATGTAAACAATAATATCATATCATATGTTTGTATAACACCTCTTTTGCTTTCTATAAACACGCCTGTTCCCTTTTTTTCTCACCGAACCCAGGCTTTAGTGTTATTTTTAAATTATAATGATTTTTTTTTTTTTGCAGACATAGTCTTTGATACAAAAGTGTTTCTGGTGGAGCCTATAAAAATATTACAAAGTACTCAAGTTTACAATGCGTTTATCTATCACGGTATTTGGTATTTTTTAATGAATAAATTAGGTCTCTGTCGATTCTCTTTTGGAATTCTGCTTTCTTTTCCTAATCCTGTTTATAAATATATTTGCGATGATCTAGGGATTTGGCATATGTATCGAGACGTCTATCCCTTGTAGAAGTAACTTTAAGAGAAGTATGGGCGTCTGAGAAAACACTCCAAAACTTCAAAATTTCAAAATTATCAATTAAAGATAACATATTTACATAATATTAAGCAGTAGTATACTCAACTGACATTTTTACATGTGCATTTAGCGTGAATGACATCTATCCCTATCGCGATTTGTATGCAGACATCGTTTTAATGCAGTTTGAAAAGTTACTTAAATAAATGCGTGAAATCTTTCTTTTGATATATTGTTTTATTTCAACCGTAAATCTCGTTGTAAAAATGTAAGTAGTAGGGTGTGATCAGTTTTAGTCACCACAAAAACGCAGGGCACCAGGGCACCGACATATATGGGCATGCCCCGCCCCCTTTCTATACACCGGAAGTGAGTCACCGGAAATTCCACCATCGCGCAAAACATACGTGTCTCATGACGTCACCGGAAGTACGTGAGTCATCGGAGATTCCATCATCGCGCAAAACCTTATTTGGTCAACCGATTCAAGTGAGTCATCGTGACTGCTAATATTAGGATACTTCCATGACGCGCGACCATGAGTCATCGCGCGGCGTATAATTGCCATTCCATATATTTTTTAATTAATGAAAACGTATAATTTTATGGAATTAATTACCATTCGCTTAATTAAACATCTAAAACATTTTATTGGATAAATTATTTCAAACATAGC
>OX104122.1:40741511-40895048 GCA_944474755.1 Limnoperna fortunei | reverse complement strand
TTCTATAACAATCAGCTGTTCGGGAAGGATAAGAATCTTCTATAACAATCAGCAGTTCGGGAAGGATAAGAATCTTCTATAACAATCAGCTGTTCGGGATGGGTAAGAATCTTCTATAACAATCAGCTGCTCGGGAAGGATAAGAATCTTCTATTACAATCAGCTGTTCGGGAAGGATAAGAATCTTCTATAACAATCAGCTGTTCGGAAAGGATAAGAATCTTCTATAACAATCAGCTGTTTGGGAAGGATAAGAATCTCCTATAACAATCAGATGTTTGGGAAGGATAATAATCATCTCTAACAATCAGCTGTTTGGGAAGGATAAGAATCTTCTATAACAATCAGCTGTTCGGGAAGGATAAGAATCTCCTATAACAATCAGCTGTTTGTGAAGGATAAGAATCTTCTATAACAATCAGGTGTTCGGGAAAGGTAATAATGCCATACCAGGTGTTCAGGAAGGGTAAGAATCTTCCATAACAATCAGCTGTTTGGGAAGGATAAGAATCTTCTATAATAATCAGCTGTTCGGGAAGGATAAGAATCTTCTATAACAATCAGCAGTTTGGGAAGAATAAGAATCTTCTATAACAATCAGCTGTTCGGGATGGGTAAGAATCTTCTATAACAATCAGCTGCTCGGGAAGGATAAGAATCTTCTATAACAATCAGCTGTTCAGGAAGGATAAGAATCTTCTATAACAATCAGGTGTTCGGGAAAGGTAATAATGCCATATCAGGTGTTCAGGAAGGGTAAGAATCTCCTATAACAATCAGCTGTTCGGCATGGGTAAGAATCTTCTATAACACTCAGCTGTTTGGGAAGGATAAGAATCTCCTATAACAATCAGCTGTTCGGAAAGGATAAGAATCTTTTATAACAATCAGCTGTTTGGGAAGGATAAGAATCTTCTATAACAATCAGCTGTTTGGGAAGGATAAGAATCTTCTATAACAATCAGCTGTTCGGGAAGGATAAGAATCTTCTATAACAATCAGCCGTTCGGGAAGGATAAGAATCTTCTATAACAATCAGCTGTTCGGGAAGGATAAGAATCTTCTGTAACAATCAGTTGTTCGGGAAGGATAAGAATCTTCTATAACAATCAGGTGGTCGGGAAGGATAAGAATCTTCTATAACAATCAGCTGTTCGGGAAGGATAAGAATCTTCTATAACAATCAGCTGTTCGGGAAGGATAAGAATCTAATATAACAATCAGCTGTTTGGGAAGGATAAGAATCTTCTATAACAATAAGCTGTTTGGGAAGGATTAGAATTTTCTATAACAATCAGCTGTTCGGGAAGGATAAGAATCTTCTATAACAATCAGCTGTTTGGGAAGGATTAGAATCTTCTATAACAATCAGCCGTTCGGGAAGGATAAGAATCTTCTATAACAATCAGCTGTTCGGTAAGGATAAGAATCTCCTCAGATGTTCGGGAAGGATTAGAATCTTCAATAACAATCAGCTGTTCGGGAGGGATCAGAATCTTCTATAACAATCAGCTGTTCGGGAAGGATTAGAATCTTCTATAACAATCAGGTGGTCGGGAAGGATAAGAATCTCCTATAACAAATCAAGTGTTCGGGAAGGATAAGAATCTCCTATAACAATCAGGTGGTCGGGAAGGATAAGAATCTTCTATAACAATCAGCTGTTTGGGAATGATAAGAATCTTCTATAACAATCAGCTGTTCGGGAAGGATAAGAATCTTCTATAACAATAGGCTGTTTGGGAATGATAAGAATCTTCTATAACAATCAGCTGTTCGGGAAGGATAAGAATCTTCTATAACAATCAGGTGTTCGGGAAAGGTAATAATGCCATATCAGGTGTTCAGGAAGGGTAAGAATCTCCTATAACAATCAGCTGTTCGGGATGGGTAAGAATCTTCTATAACACTCAGCTGTTTGGGAAGGATAAGAATCTCCTATAACAATCAGCTGTTCGGAAAGGATAAGAATCTTCTATAACAATCAGCTGTTTGGGAAGGATAAGAATCTTCTATAACAATCAGCTGTTCGGGCAGGATAAGAATCTTCTATAACAATCAGCTGTTCGGGAAGGATAAGAATCTTCTATAACAATCAGCTGTTCGGGAAGGATAAGAATCTTCTGTAACAATCAGCTATTCGGGAAGGATAAGAATCTTCTATAACAATCAGGTGTTTGGGAAGGATAAGAATCTTCAATAACAATCAGCTGTTCGGGAAGGATAAGAATCTTCTATAACAATCAGCTGTTCGGGAAGGATAAGAATCTTCTGTAACAATCAGCTATTCGGGAAGGATAAGAATCTTCTATAACAATCATCTATTTGGGAAGGATAAGAATCTTCTATAACAATCAGGTGGTCGGGAAGGATAAGAATCTTCTATAACAATCAGGTGGTCGGGAAGGATAAGAATCTTCTATAACAATCAGCTGTTCTGGAAGGATAAGAATATCCTATAACAATCAGCTGTTTGGGAAGGTTAAGAAACTTCTATAACAATAAGCTGTTTGGGAAGGATTAGAATCTTCTATAACAATCAGCTGTTCGGGAAGGATAAGAATCTTCTATAACAATCAGCTGTTTGGGAAGGATTAGAATCTTCTATAACAATCAGACGTTCGGGAAGGATACGAATCTTCTATAACAATCAGCTGTTCGGGAAGGATAAGAATCTCCTCAGCTGTTCGGGAAGGATTAGAATCTTCTATAACAATCAGCTGTCCGGGAAGGATAAGAATCTTCTATAACAATCAGCTGTTTGGGAAGGATTAGAATCTTCTATAACAATCAGCTGTTCGGGAAAGATAAGAATCTTCTATAACAATCAGCTGTTTGGGAAGGATTAGAATCTTCTATAAAAATCAGCTGTTCGGGAAGGATAAGAATCTTCTATAACAATCAGCTGTTCGGGAAGGATAAGAATCTCCTATAACAATCAGCTGTTCGGGAAGGATTAGAATCTTCTATAACAATCAGGTGTTCGGGAAGGATAAGAATCTTCTATAACAATCAGCTGTTTTTGAAGGATGAGAATGTTCTATAACAATCAGCTGTTCGGGAAGGATAAGAATCTTCTATAACAATCAGCTGTTCGGGAAGGATACGAATCTTCTATAACAATCAGCTGGTCGGGAAGGATTAGAATCTTCTATAACAATCAGCTGTTCGGGAAGGATAAGAATCTTCTATAACAATCAGCTGTTCGGGAAGGATAAGAATCTTCTATAACAATCAGCTGGTCGGGAAGGATTAGAATCTTCTATAACAATCAGCTGTTCGGGAAGGATAAGAATCTTCTATAACAATCAGCTGTTTGGGAAGGATAAGAATCTTCTATAACAATCAGCTGTTCTGGAAGGATAAGAATCTTCTATAACAATCAGCTGTCTGGACAGGATTAGAATCTTCTATAACCATCAGATGTTTGGGAAGGATAAGAATCATCTCTAACAATCAGCTGTTTGGGAAGGATAAGAATCTTCTATAACAATCAGCTGTTCGGGAAGGATAAGAATCTCCTATAAAAATCAGCTGTTTGGGAAGGATAAGAATCTTCTATAACAATCAGCTGTTTGGGAAGGATAAGAATCTTCTATAGCAATCAGGTGTTTGGGAAGGATAAGAATCTTCTATAACAATCAGGTGATCGGGAAGGATAAGAATCTCCTATAACAATCAGCTGTTCTGGCAGGATAAGAATCTTCTATAACAATCAGCTGTTCGGAAAGGGTAAGAATCTCCTATAACAATCAGGTGTTCGGGAAAGGTAATAATGCCATATCAGGTGTTCAGGAAGGGTAAGAATCTTCTATAACAATCAGCTGTTTGGGAAGGATAAGAATCTTCTATAACAATCAACTGTTTGGGAAGGATAAGAATCTTCTATAACAATCAGCTGTTCGGGAAGGATAAGAATCTTCTATAACAATCAGGTGTTCGGGAAAGGTAATAATGCCATATCAGGTGTTCAGGAAGGGTAAGAATCTCCTTTAACAATCAGCTGTTCGGGATGGGTAAGAATCTTCTATAACACTCAGCTGTTTGGGAAGGATAAGAATCTCCTATAACAATCAGCTGTTCGGAAAGGATAAGAATCTTCTATAACAATCATCTGTTCGGGAAGGATAAGAATCTTCTATAACAATCAGCTGTTTGGGAAGGATAAGAATCTTCTATAACAATCAGCTGTTTGGGAAGGATAAGAATCTTCTATAACAATCAGGTAGTCGGGAAGGATAAGAATCTCCTATAACAATCAGCTCTTCGGGAAGGATAAGAATCTCCTATAACAATCAGCTGTTTGGGAAGAATAAGAATCTTCTATAACAATCAGCTGTTTGGGAAGGATAAGAATCTTCTATAACAATCAGCTGTTCGGGAAGGATAAGAATCTTCTATAACAATCAGCTGTTCGGGAAGGATAAGAATCTTCTATAACAATCAGCTGTTCGGGAGGGATAAGAATCTTCTGTAACAATCAGCTATTCGGGAAGGATAAGAATCTTCTATAACAATCAAGTGTTTGGGAAGGATAAGAATCTTCTATAACAATCAGCTGTTCGGGAAGGATAAGAATATCCTATAACAATCAGCTGTTTGGGAAGGTTAGGAATCTTCTATAACAATCAGCTGTTTGGGAAGGATAAGAATCTATAACAATCAGGTGGTCGGGAAGGATAAGAATCTTCTATAACAATCAGGTGGTCGGGAAGGATAAGAATCTTCTATAACAATCAGCTGTTCGGGAAGGATAAGAATATCCTATAACAATCAGCTGTTTGGGAAGGTTAAGAATCTTCTATAACAATAAGCTGTTTGGGAAGGATTAGCATCTTCTATAACAATCAGATGTTTGGGAAGGATAAGAATCATCTCTAACAATCAGCTGTTTGGGAAGGATAAGAATCTTCTATAACAATCAGCTGTTTGGGAAGGATAAGAATCTTCTATAACAATCAGCTGTTTGGGAAGGATAAGATTCTTCTATAACAATCAGCTGTTCGGGAAGGATAAGAATCTCCTATAAAAATCAGCTGTTTGGGAAGGATAAGAATCTTCTATAACAATCAGCTGTTTGGGAAGGATAAGAATCTTCTATAGCAATCAGGTGTTCGGGAAGGATAAGAATCTTCTATAACAATCAGGTGTTCGGGAAGGATAAGAATCTCCTATAACAATCAGCTGTTCTGGCAGGATAAGAATTTTCTATAACAATCAACTGTTCGGGAAGGGTAAGAATCTCCTATAACAATCAGGTGTTCGGGAATGGTAATAATTCCATATCAGGTGTTCAGGAAGGGTAAGAATCTTCTATAACAATCAGCTGTTTGGGAAGGATAAGAATCTTCTATAACAATCAGCTGTTCGGGCAGGATAAGAATCTTCTATAACAATCAGCTGTTCGGGAAGGATAAGAATCTTCTATAACAATCAGGTGTTCGGGAAAGGTAATAATGCCATATCAGGTGTTCAGGAAGGGTAAGAATCTCCTATAACAATCAGCTGTTCGGGATGGGTAAGAATCTTCTATAACACTCAGCTGTTCGGGAAGGATACGAATCTTCAATAACAATCAGCTGGTCGGGAAGGATTAGAATCTTCTATAACAATCAGCTGTTCGGGAAGGATAAGAATCTTCTATAACAATCAGCTGTTTGGGAAGGATTAGAATCTTATATAACAATCAGCTGTTCTGGAAGGATAAGAATCTTCTATAACAATCAGCTGTTTGGGAAGGATTAGAATCTTCTATAACAATCTGATGTGTGGGAAGGATAAGAGTCATCTCTAACAATCAGCTGTTTGGGAAGGATAAGAATCTTCTATAACAATCAGCTGTTCGTGAAGGATAAGAATCTCCTATAAAAATCAGCTGTTTGGGAAGGATAAGAATCTTCTATAACAATCAGCTGTTTGGGAAGGATAAGAATCTTCTATAGCAATCAGGTGTTCGGGAAGAATAAGAATCTTCTATAACAATCAGGTGTTCGGGAAGGATAAGAATCTCCTATAACAATCAGCTGTTCTGGCAGGATAAGAATCTTCTATAACAATTAGCTGTTCGGGAAGGGTAAGAATCTCCTATAACAATCGGGTGTTCGGGAAAGATAATAATGCCATATCAGGTGTTCAGGAAGGGTAATAATCTTCGATAACAATCAGCTGTTTGGGAAGGATAAGAATCTTCTATAACAATAGGCTGTTTGGGAAGGATAAGAATCTTCTATAACAATCAGCTGTTCGGGAAGGATAAGAATCTTCTATAACAATCAGGTGTTCGGGAAAGGTAATAATGCCATATCAGGTGTTCAGGAAGGGTAAGAATCTCCTATAACAATCAACAGTTCGGGATGGGTAAGAATCTTCTATAACACTCAGCTGTTTGGGAAGGATAAGAATCTCCTATAACAATCAGCTGTTCGGAAAGGATAAGAATCTTCTATAACAATCAGCTGTTTGGGAAGGATAAGAATCTTCTATAACAATCAGCTGTTCGGGCAGGATAAGAATCTTCTATAACAATCAGCTGTTCGGGAAGGATAAGAATCTTCTATAACAATCAGCTGTTCGGGAAGGATAAGAATCTTCTGTAACAATCAGCTATTCGGGAAGGATAAGAATCTTCTATAACAATCAGGTGTTTGGGAAGGATAAGAATCTTCTATAACAATCAGCTGTTCGGGAAGGATAAGAATATCCTATAACAATCAGCTGTTTGGGAAGGTTAAGAATCTTCTATAACAATCAGCTATTTGGGAAGGATAAGAATCTTATATAACAATCAGGTGGTCGGGAAGGATAAGAATCTTCTACAACAATCAGGTGGTCGGGAAGGATAAGAATCTTCTATAACAATCAGCTGTTCTGGAAGTATAAGAATATCCTATAACAATCAGCTGTTTGGGAAGGTTAAGAATCTTCTATAACAATAAGCTGTTTGGGAAGGATTAGAATCTTCTATAACAATCAGCTGTTCGGGAAGGATAAGAATCTTCTATAACAATCAGCTGTTTGGGAAGGATTAGAATCTTCTATAACAATCAGCCGTTCGGGAAGGATAAGAATCTTCTATCACAATCAGCTGTTTGGGAAGGATAAGAATCTCCTCAGCTGTACGGGAAGGATTAGAATCTTCTATAACAATCAGCTGTCCGGGAAGGATAAGAATCTCCTATAACAATCAGCTGTTTGGGAAGGATAAGAATCTCCTATAACAAATCAGGTGTTCGGGAAGGATAAGAATCTCCTATAACAATAAGCTGTTTGGGAAGGATAAGAATCTTCTATAACAATCAGCTGTTTGGGAAGGATTAGAATTTTCTATAACAATCAGCTGTTCGGGAAAGATAAGAATCTTCTATAACAATCAGCTGTTTGGGAAGGATTAGAATCTTCTATAACAATCAGCTGTTCGGGAAGGATAAGAATCTTCTATAACAATCAGCTGTTCGGGAAGGATAAGAATCTTCTATAACAATCAGCTGGTCGGGAAGGATTAGAATCTTCTATAACAATCAGCTGTTCGGGAAGGATAAGAATCTTCTATAACAATCAGCTGTTCGTGAAGGATAAGAATCTTCTATAACAATCAGCTGCTCGGGAAGGATTAGAATCTTCTATAACAATCAGCTGTTCGGGAAGGATAAGAATCTTCTATAACAATCAGCTGTTTGGGAAGGATTAGAATCTTCTATAACAATCAGCTGTTCTGGAAGGATAAGAATCTTCTATAACAATCAGCTGTTTGGGAATGATTAGAATCTTCTATAACCATCAGATGTTTGGGAAATATAAGAATCATCTCTAACAATCAGCTGTTTGGGAAGGATAAGAATCTTCTATAACAATCAGCTGTTCGGGAAGGATAAGAATCTCCTATAAAAATCAGCTGTTTGGGAAGGATAAGAATCTTCTATAACAATCAGCTGTTTGGGAAGGATAAGAATCTTCTACAGCAATCAGGTGTTCGGGAAGGATAAGAATCTTCTATAACAATCAGGTGATCGGGAAGGATAAGAATCTCCTATAACAATCAGCTGTTCGGGAAGGGTAAGAATCTCCTATAACAATCAGGTGTTCGGGAAAGGTAATAATGCCATATCAGGTGTTCAGGAAGGGTAAGAATCTTCTATAACAATCAGCTGTTTGGGAAGGATAAGAATCTTCTATAACAATCAGCTGTTCGGGAAGGATAAGAATCTTCTATAACAATCAGGTGTTCGGGAAAGGTAATAATGCCATATCAGGTGTTCAGGAATGGTAAGAATCTCCTTTAACAATCAGCTGTTCGGGATGGGTAAGAATCTTCTATAACACTCAGCTGTTTGGGAAGGATAAGAATCTCCTATAACAATCAGCTGTTCGGAAAGGATAAGAATCTTCTATAACAATCATCTGTTCGGCGAGGATAAGAATCTTCTATAACAATCAGCTGTTCGGAAAGGATAAGAATCTTCTATAACAATCATCTGTTCGGGAAGGATAAGAATCTTCTATAACAATCAGGTAGTCGGGAAGGATAAGAATCTTCTATAACAATCAGCTGTTCGGGAAGGATAAGAATCTCCTATAACAATCAGCTGTTTGGGAAGGATAAGAATCTTCTATAACAATCAGCTGTTTGGGAAGGATAAGAATCTTCTATAACAATCAGCTGTTCGGGAAGGATAAGAATCTTCTATAACAATCAGCTGTTCGGGAAGGATAAGAATTTTCTATAACAATCAGCTGTTCGGGAAGGATAAGAATCTTCTGTAACAATCAGCTATTCGGGAAGGATAAGAATCTTCTATAACAATCAGGTGTTTGGGAAGGATAAGAATCTTCTATAACAATCAGCTGTTCGGGAAGGATAAGAATATCCTATAACAATCAGCTGTTTGGGAAGGTTAAGAATCTTCTATAACAATCAGCTGTTTGGGAAGGATAAGAATCTTCTATAACAATCAGGTGGTCGGGAAGGATAAGAATCTTCTATAACAATCAGGTGGTCGGGAAGGATAAGAATCTTCTATAACAATCAGCTGTTCGGGAAGGATAAGAATATCCTATAACAATCAGCTGTTTGGGAAGGTTAAGAATCTTCTATAACAATAAGCTGTTTGGGAAGGATTAGAATCTTCTATAACAATCAGATGTTTGGGAAGGATAAGAATCATCTCTAACAATCAGCTGTTTGGGAAGGATAAGAATCTTCTATAACAATCAGCTGTTTGGGAAGGATAAGATTCTTCTATAACAATCAGCTGTTCGGGAAGGATAAGAATCTCCTATAAAAATCAGCTGTTTGGGAAGGATAAGAATCTTCTATAACAATCAGCTGTTTGGGAAGGATAAGAATCTTCTATAGCAATCAGGTGTTCGGGAAGGATAAGAATCTTCTATAACAATCAGGTGTTCGGGAAGGATAAGAATCTCCTATAACAATCAGCTGTTCTGGCAGGATAAGAATCTTCTATAACAATCAACTGTTCGGGAAGGGTAAGAATCTCCTATAACAATCAGGTGTTCGGTAAAGGTAATAATTCCATATCAGGTGTTCAGGAAGGGTAAGAATCTTCTATAACAATCAGCTGTTTGGGAAGGATAAGAATCTTCTATAACAATCAGCTGTTTGGGAAGGATAAGAATCTTCTATAACAATCAGCTGTTCGGGAAGGATAAGAATCTTCTATAACAAACAGGTGTTCGGGAAAGGTAATAATGCCATATCAGGTGTTCAGGAAGGGTAAGAATCTCCTATAACAATCAGCTGTTCGGGATGGGTAAGAATCTTCTATAACACTCAGCTGTTTGGGAAATATAAGAATCTCCTATAACAATCAGCTGTTCGGAAAGGATAAGAATCTTCTATAACAATCAGCTGTTCGGGAAGGATAAGAATCTTCTATAACAATCAGCTGTTTGGGAAGGATAAGAATCTTCTATAACAATCAGCTGTTTGGGAAGGATAAGAATCTTCTATAACAATCAGGTGGTCGGGAAGCATAAGAATCTTCTATAACAATCAGCTGTTCGGGAAGGATAAGAATCTCCTATAACAATCAGATGTTTGGGAAGGATAAGAATCTTCTATAACAATCAGCTGTTTGGGAAGGATAAGAATCTTCTATAACAATCAGCTGTTCGGGAAGGATAAGAATCTTCTATAACAATCAGCTGGTCGGGAAGGTTAAGAATCTTCTATAACAATCAGCTGTTCGGGAAGGATAAGAATCTTCTGTAACAATCAGCTGTTCGGGAAGGATAAGAATCTTCTATAACAATCAGGTGGTCGGGAAGGATAAGAATCTTCTATAACAATCAGGTGGTCGGGAAGGATAAGAATCTTCTATAACAATCAGGTGGTCGGGAAGGATAAGAATCTCCTATAACAAATCAGGTGTTCGGGAAGGATAAGAATCTCCTATAACAATAAGCTGTTTGGGAAGGATAAGAATCTTCTATAACAATCAGCTGTTTGGGAAGGATTAGAATCTTCTATAACAATCAGCTGTTCGGGAAGGATTAGAATCTTCTATAACAATCAGCTGTTCGGGAAGGATAAGAATCTTCTATAACAATCAGCTGTTCGAGAAGGATAAGAATCTCCTATAACAATCAGCTGTTCAGGAAGGATTAGAATCTTCTATAACAATCAGCTGTTCGGGAAGGATAAGAATCTTCTATAACAATCAGCTGTTTTTGAAGGATGAGAATCTTCTATAACAATCAGCTGTTCGGGAAGGATAAGAATCTTCTATAACAATCAGCTGTTCGGGAAGGATACGAATCTTCTATAACAATCAGCTGGTCGGGAAGGATTAGAATCTTCTATAACAATCAGCTGTTCGGGAAGGATAAGAATCTTCTATAACAATCAGCTGTTTTTGAAGGATGAGAATCTTCTATAACAATCAGCTGTTCGTGAAGGATAAGAATCTCCTATAAAAATCAGCTGTTTGGGAAGGATAAGAATCTTCTATAACAATCAGCTGTTTGGGAAGGATAAGAATCTTCTATAGCAATCAGGTGTTCGGGAAGAATAAGAATCTTCTATAACAATCAGGTGTTCGGGAAGGATAAGAATCTCCTATAACAATCAGCTGTTCTGGCAGGATAAGAATCTTCTATAACAATTAGCTGTTCGGGAAGGGTAAGAATCTCCTATAACAATCAGGTGTTCGGGAAAGATAATAATGCCATATCAGGTGTTCAGGAAGGGTAATAATCTTCGATAACAATCAGCTGTTTGGGAAGGATAAGAATCTTCTATAACAATAGGCTGTTTGGGAAGTATAAGAATCTTCTATAACAATCAGCTGTTCGGGAAGGATAAGAATCTTCTATAACAATCAGGTGTTCGGGAAAGGTAATAATGCCATATCAGGTGTTCAGGAAGGGTAAGAATCTCCAATAACAATCAGCTGTTCGGGATGGGTAAGAATCTTCTATAACACTCAGCTGTTTGGGAAGGATAAGAATCTCCTATAACAATCAGCTGTTCTGAAAGGATAAGAATCTTCTATAACAATCAGGTGTTCGGGAAAGGTAATAATGCCATATCAGGTGTTCAGGAAGGGTAAGAATCTCCCATAACAATCAGCTGTTCGGGATGGGTAAGAATCTTCTATAACAATCAGCTGTTCGGGAATGATAAGAATCTTCTATAACAATCAGCTGTTTGGGAAGGATAAGAATCTTCTATAACAATCAGCTGTTTGGGAAGGATAAGAATCTTCTATAACAATCAGGTGGTCGGGAAGGATAAGAATCTTCTATAACAATCAGCTGTTCGGGAAGGATAAGAATCTCCTATAACAATCAGCTGTTTGGGAAGGATAAGAATCTTCTATAACAATCAGCTGTTTGGGAAGGATAAGAATCTTCTATAACAATCAGCTGTTCGGGAAGGATAAGAATCTTCTATAACAATCAGCTGGTCGGGAAGGATAAGAATCTTCTATAACAATCAGCTGTTCGGGAAGGATAAGAATCTTCTGTAACAATCAGCTGTTCGGGAAGGATAAGAATCTTCTATAACAATCAGGTGGTCGGGAAGAATAAGAATCTTCCATAACAATCAGGTGGTCGGGAAGGATAAGAATCTTCTATAACAATCAGCTGTTCGGGAAGGATAAGAATCTCCTATAACAATCAGCTGTTTGGGATGGATAAGAATCTTCTATAACAATAAGCTGTTTGGGAAGGATTAGAATCTTCTGTAACAATCAGCTGTTCGGGAAGGATAAGAATCTTCTATAACACTCAGCTGTTTGGGAACGATTAGAATC
The DNA here is from genome assembly GCA_944474755.1 of Limnoperna fortunei. Taxonomy (NCBI): domain Eukaryota; kingdom Metazoa; phylum Mollusca; class Bivalvia; order Mytilida; family Modiolidae; genus Limnoperna; species Limnoperna fortunei. Next base: position 40,882,773 of record OX104122.1, on the reverse strand, counting down.
TTCTATAACAATCAGCCGTTCGGGAAGGATAAGAATCTTCTATAACAATCAGCTGTTCGGGAAGGATAAGAATCTTCTATAACAATCAGGCGGTCAGGAAGGATAAGAATCTTCTATAACAACCAGGTGGTAGGGAAGGATAAGAATCTCCTATAACAAATCAGGTGTTTGTGAAGGATAAGAATCTCCTATAACAATAAGCTGTTTTGGAAGGATAAGAATCTTCTATAACAATCAGCTGTTTGGGAAGGATTAGAATCTTCTATAACAATCAGCTGTTCGGGAAAGATAAGAATCTTCTATAACAATCAGCTGTTTGGGAAGGATTAGAATCTTCTATAACAATCAACTGTTCGGGAAGGATAAGAATCTTCTATAACAATCAGCTGTTCGGGAAGGATAAGAATCTCCTATAACAATCAGGTGTTCGGGAAAGGTAATAATGCCATATCAGGTGTTCAGGAAGGGTAAGAATCTTCGATAACAATCAGCTGTTTGGGAAGGATAAGAATCTTCTATAACAATCAGCTGTTCGGGAAGGATAAGAATCTTCTATAACAATCAGGTGTTCGGGAAAGGTAATAATGCCATATCAGGTGTTCAGGAAGGGTAAGAATCTCCCATAACAATCAGCTGTTCGGGATGGGTAAGAATCTTCTATAACACTCAGCTGTTTGGGAAGGATAAGAATCTCCTATAACAATCAGCTGTTCGGAAAGGATAAGAATCTTCTATAACAATCAGATGTTCGGGAAGGATAAGAATCTTCTATAACAATCAGCTGTTTGGGAAGGATAAGAATCTTCTATAACAATCAGCTGTTTGGGAAGGATAAGAATCTTCTATAACAATCAGGTGGTCGGGAAGGATAAGAATCTTCTATAACAATCAGCTGTTCGGGAAGGATAAGAATCTCCTATAATAATCAGCTGTTCTGGCAGGATAAGAATCTTCTATAACAATCAGCTGTTCGGGAAGGGTAAGAATCTCCTATAACAATCAGGTGTTCGGGAAAGGTAATAATTCCATATCAAGTGTTCAGGAAGGGTAAGAATCTTCTATAACAATCAGCTGTTTGGGAAGGATAAGAATCTTCTATAACAATCAGCTGTTTGCGAAGGATAAGAATCTTCTATAACAATCAGCTGTTCGGGAAGGATAAGAATCTTCTATAACAATCAGGTGTTCGGGAAAGGTAATAATGCCATATCAGGTGTTCAGGAAGGGTAAGAATCTCCTATAACAATCAGCTGTTCGGGATGGGTAAGAATCTTCTATAACACTCAGCTGTTTGGGAAATATAAGAATCTCCTATAACAATCAGCTGTTCGGAAAGGATAAGAATCTTCTATAACAATCAACTGTTCGGGAAGGATAAGAATCTTCTATAACAATCAGCTGTTTGGGAAGGATAAGAATCTTCTATAACAGTCAGCTGTTTGGGAAGGATAAGAATCTTCTATAACAATCAGGTGGTCGGGAAGGATAAGAATCTTCTATAACAATCAGCTGTTCGGGAAGGATAATAATCTCCTATAACAATCAGCTGTTCGGGAAGGATAAGAATCTTCTATAACAATCAGTTGTTCGGGAAAGGTAATAATGCCATATCAGGTGTTCAGGAAGGGTAAGAATCTCCTATAACAATCAGCTGTTCGGGATGGGTAAGAATCTTCTATAACACTCAGCTGTTTGGGAAATATAAGAATCTCCTATAACAATCAGCTGTTCGGAAAGGATAAGAATCTTCTATAACAATCAACTGTTTGGGAAGGATAAGAATCTTCTATAACAATCAGCTGTTTGGGAAGGATAAGAATCTTCTATAACAGTCAGCTGTTTGGGAAGGATAAGAATCTTCTATAACAATCAGGTGGTCGGGAAGGATAAGAATCTTCTATAACAATCAGCTGTTCGGGAAGGATAATAATCTCCTATAACAATCAGCTGTTTGGGAAGGATAAGAATCTTCTATAAAAATCAGCTGTTTGGGAAGGATAAGAATCTTCTATAACAATCAGCTGTTCGGGAAGGATAAGAATCTTCTATAACAATCAGCTGGTCGGGAAGGTTAAGAATCTTCTATAACAATCAGCTGTTCGGGAAGGATAAGAATCTTCTGTAACAATCAGCTGTTCGGGAAGGATAAGAATCTTCTATAACAATTAGCTGTTCGGGAAGGGTAAGAATCTCCTATAACAATCAGGTGTTCGGGAAAGATAATAATGCCATATCAGGTGTTCAGGAAGGGTAATAATCTTCGATAACAATCAGCTGTTTGGGAAGGATAAGAATCTTCTATAACAATAGGCTGTTTGGGAAGGATAAGAATCTTCTATAACAATAGGCTGTTTGGGAAGGATAAGAATCTTCTATAACAATCAGCTGTTCGGGAAGGATAAGAATCTCCTATAACAATCAGCTGTTCGGGAAGGATTAGAATCTTCTATAACAATCAGCTGTTCGGGAAGGGTAAGAATCTCCTATAACAATCAGGTGTTCGGGAAAGGTAATAATGCCATATCAGGTGTTCAGGAAGGGTAAGAATCTTCGATAACAATCAGCTGTTTGGGAAGGATAAGAATCTTCTATAACAATCAGCTGTTTGGGAAGGATAAGAATCTTCTATAATAATCAGCTGTTCGGGAAGGATAAGAATCTTCTATAACAATCAGGTGTTCGGGAAAGGTAATAATGCCATATCAGGTGTTCAGGAAGGGTAAGAATCTCCTATAACAATCAGCTGTTCGGGATGGGTAAGAATCTTCTATAACACTCAGCTGTTTGGGAAGGATAAGAATCTCCTATAACAATCAGCTGTTCGGAAAGGATAAGAATCTTCTATAACAATCAGCTGTTCGGGAAGGATAAGAATCTTCTATAACAATCAGCTGTTTGGGAAGGATAAGAATCTTCTATAACAATCAGCTGTTTGGGAAGGATAAGAATCTTCTATAACAATCAGCTGTTCGGGAAGGATAAGAATCTTCTATAACAATTAGCTGTTCGGGAAGGGTAAGAATCTCCTATAACAATCAGGTGTTCGGGAAAGATAATAATGCCATATCAGGTGTTCAGGAAGGGTAAGAATCTCCTATAACAATCAGCTGTTCGGGATGGGTAAGAATCTTCTATAACACTCAGCTGTTTGGGAAATATAAGAATCTCCTATAACAATCAGCTGTTCGGAAAGGATAAGAATCTTCTATAACAATCAACTGTTCGGGAAGGATAAGAATCTTCTATAACAATCAGCTGTTTGGGAAGGATAAGAATCTTCTATAACAGTCAGCTGTTTGGGAAGGATAAGAATCTTCTATAACAATCAGGTGGTCGGGAAGGATAAGAATCTTCTATAACAATCAGCTGTTCGGGAAGGATAATAATCTCCTATAACAATCAGCTGTTTGGGAAGGATAAGAATCTTCTATAAAAATCAGCTGTTTGGGAAGGATAAGAATCTTCTATAACAATCAGCTGTTCGGGAAGGATAAGAATCTTCTATAACAATCAGCTGTTCGGGAAGGTTAAGAATCTTCTATAACAATCAGCTGTTCGGGAAGGATAAGAATCTTCTATAACAATCAGCTGTTCGGGAAGGATAAGAATCTTCTATAACAATTAGCTGTTCGGGAAGGGTAAGAATCTCCTATAACAATCAGGTGTTCGGGAAAGATAATAATGCCATATCAGGTGTTCAGGAAGGGTAATAATCTTCGATAACAATCAGCTGTTTGGGAAGGATAAGAATCTTCTATAACAATAGGCTGTTTGGGAAGGATAAGAATCTTCTATAACAATAGGCTGTTTGGGAAGGATAAGAATCTTCTATAACAATCAGCTGTTCGGGAAGGATAAGAATCTCCTATAACAATCAGCTGTTCGGGAAGGATTAGAATCTTCTATAACAATCAGCTGTTCGGGAAGGGTAAGAATCTCCTATAACAATCAGGTGTTCGGGAAAGGTAATAATGCCATATCAGGTGTTCAGGAAGGGTAAGAATCTTCGATAACAATCAGCTGTTTGGGAAGGATAAGAATCTTCTATAACAATCAGCTGTTTGGGAAGGATAAGAATCTTCTATAATAATCAGCTGTTCGGGAAGGATAAGAATCTTCTATAACAATCAGGTGTTCGGGAAAGGTAATAATGCCATATCAGGTGTTCAGGAAGGGTAAGAATCTCCCATAACAATCAGCTGTTCGGGATGGGTAAGAATCTTCTATAACACTCAGCTGTTTGGGAAGGATAAGAATCTCCTATAACAATCAGCTGTTCGGAAAGGATAAGAATCTTCTATAACAATCAGCTGTTCGGGAAGGATAAGAATCTTCTATAACAATCAGCTGTTTGGGAAGGATAAGAATCTTCTATAACAATCAGCTGTTTGGGAAGGATAAGAATCTTCTATAACAATCAGGTGGTCGGGAAGGATAAGAATCTTCTATAACAATCAGGTGGTCGGGAATGATAAGAATCTTCTATAACAATAAGCTGTTTGGGAAGGATTAGAATCTTCTGTAACAATCAGCTGTTCGGGAAGGATAAGAATCTTCTATAACAATCAGCTGTTTGGGAACGATTAGAATCTTCTATAACAATCAGCCGTTCGGGAAGGATAAGAATCTTCTATAACAATCAGCTGTTCGGGAAGGATAAGAATCTCCTCAGCTGTTCGGGAAGGATTAGAATCTTCTATAACAATCAGCTGTTCGGGAAGGATAAGAATCTTCTATAACAATCAGCTGTTCGGGAAGGATAAAAATCTTCTATAACAATCAGGTGGTCGGGAATGATAAGAATCTTCTATAACAACCAGGTGGTCGGGAAGGATAAGAATCTCCTATAACAAATCAGGTGTTTGGGAAGGATAAGAATCTTCTATAACAATCAGCTGTTCGGGAAGGATAAGAATCTTCTATAACAACCAGGTGGTCGGGAAGGATAAGAATCTCCTATAACAAATCAGGTGTTTGGGAAGGATAAGAATCTTCTATAACAATCAGCTGTTTGGGAAGGATTAGAATCTTCTATAACAATCAGCTGTTCGGGAAAGATAAGAATCTTCTATAACAATCAGCTGTTTGGGAAGGATTAGAATCTTCTATAACAATCAGCTGTTCGGGAAGGATAAGATTCTTCTATAACAATCAGCTGTTCGGGAAGGATAAGAATCTCCTATAACAATCAGCTGTTCGGGAAGGATTAGAATCTTCTATAACAATCAGCTGTTCGGGAAGGATAAGAATCTCCTATAACAATCAGCTGTTTGGGAAGGATAAGAATCTTCTATAACAATAAGCTGTTTGGGAAGGATTAGAATCTTCTGTAACAAATCAGCTGTTCGGGAAGGATAAGAATCTTCTATAACAATCAGCTGTTTGGGAAGGATTAGAATCTTCTATAACAATCAGCCGTTCGGGAAGGATAACAATCTTCTATAACAATCAGCTGTTCGGGAAGGATAAGAATCTCCTCAGCTGTTCGGGAAGGATTAGAATCTTCTATAACAATCAGCTGTTCGGGAAGGATAAGAATCTTCTATAACAATCAGCTGTTCGGGAAGGATAAGAATCTTCTATAACAATCAGGTGGTCGTGAAGGATAAGAATCTTCTATAACAATCAGGTGGTCGGGAAGGATAAGAATCTCCTATAAAAATCAGGTGTTCGGGAAGGATAATAATCTTCTATAACAATCAGCTGTTTGGGAAAGATTAGAATCTTCTATAACAATCAGCTGTTCGGGAAGGATTAGAATCTCCTATAAAAATCAGCTGTTTGGGAAGGATAAGAATCTTCTATAACAATCAGCTGTTTGGGAAGGATAAGAATCTTCTATAGCAATCAGGTGTTCGGGAAGGATAAGAATCTTCTATAACAATCAGCTGTTTGGGAAGGATAAGAATCTTCTATAACAATCAGGTGTTCGGGAAAGGTAATAATGCCATATCAGGTGTTCAGGAAGGGTAGGAATCTCCTATAACAATCAGCTGTTCGGGATGGGTAAGAATCTTCTATAACAATCAGCTGTTTAGGAAGGATAAGAATCTCCTATAACAATCAGCTGTTCGGGAAGGATAAGAATCTTTTATAACAATCAGCTGACAACGGCTCTGTAAATGAACTTTAGAAAGTAAATGTAAAAATTTGTTCTAAAAGATAAGTAATGTGCCCATTTTTCTTCTTAAAAAGGTAAAAATTTTATAACTTTGGAATTCAGTATTGATATTATTTAAAGATATAGCCTTCCTAAGGTTTATTATGACATATATATAGGTTGCGAAAGCGAAAACTTATCATCCAGCTATAGATATAATGACACATGAAAATTGTTGATTTTTTTTTAAAATCAAGTGTTGAGTTGAACAATTGAAAGCGTTAAAGTTTGTTCATAAAACAGGTTGAAACGGCTTTATTTTATTTCGGAATGAGATGAAACTTGGTAGATTTGCTCGTAATATGGGGAACAAAAATAAAATACAGTAAAAAGTATGAAAATTGAAAATTTTGTTTTCAATTTGACAACGGCTCTGTAAATGAACTTTGACTGAGGGAGAGGAAAATAGTTCTTATTTTGATATTTGACTGCGCCAAACTGTAGCATAGACAGTGGATTTATTATTCAATGGAATTTTAATATTGGAGCTGTATTTAAAAGGCAGTTTCATATAGAATTTATAAATAAATTTATTCAGATAATTTATTAAATGTATTGGGTATTTTTTTATCTGATTGTTCAAAGCCTATTTCTGGACTATTTTATGGATGTAAGGGAGTTTCCATGAGTACCCTTCGGATTTTCTAAATTTGCAAAAAATTTTATCTGACATGGCACCCCGAAAATTTAATGTGATATGCGTGAAATTATTCCGGTCGTTTTGAGGGGTCTCTCATTACTCAACGAAACTTGGTGCCTAAGTGAGAGCAAAAAATGTCAATAGTTTCCCCTATACAAAAATAATTAAGAGGCCGTTGTCAAGTTGAAGTGTTGATTTTTTACTTTGTTGTCTAAAAGTTTGTTTGTCAATGATGTTATGAGTTCAGCCACTGCAGCTATAATGCTGTAACTTTCACTTTATTCTGTCAGATAACAGTAAACAATTAAAAAATACATTTTTCTGTCTAAATTTTACTAAAAAACATTAAAATTTATTGTTTTAAACAGTAATTTACATGGCCTTGAATGGCATAAAATTGTCAGATTTCCTTGTACTAAGAAGTTAAGAAAAAATTGCTAAATTACTCGAAGGAAAACAGAAGCGAAATTAATTTAGTTATTAAACACTATTGCAACTAAATAAATTTAATTTTGAACAAAAACCCCCCAAAAAGTACCTGTGTGTACTTCAACCCTTTAGAACAGCAAAAAACAGCGCATGGGAAATTTGCGAGATTAGGTTCTACATGATATTGCTCACAAATGTACTTTCAACCAAATCCATGATACTGTTTACCCAAAAAGCATGCAAAGCCAGTAAAATATGGTTTGTATTTTATTTATATCATTAATTTTTGTCTGAAAAACTGATCCAGTAGCAACTGATAGAGTCGGGTCATAATCTAGCACGCACTTTTCCTCCAAAACAAATTATGATTGCATGACCATTTCTACAAGATGTATTTAAATCCAGCATTTTTCCTCAAATGCTTAATTTTACCAAGGGGAAACACATGTAATCAACATTCATATTTCTACCTTTTAGCAATTAACAAAATAGACACTAATAAAGTTAAAACCTTGTCAACCAAGGGAGATAATTGTAGGCACTGAAGAATGTAAACAAACTATAAAAAAATGAAGCTTTTATTGTAAATATATGACATTGATCCATATTTAAGGAACAAAATTAGAAGATAATAATCTGATTCCTATTTTAGAAATACAATCACAGAAAAGTCTTCATGAGATTACAAAGATAGCTTAAACATTGTTTGTGGGGAAGGGGGGGGGGGGGGTGCACATGTAGATGGAAAAAGCCAGGATATGCGCATATATATATAAAAGACATATCAGTAGGTGGAGTGGTTTCATTTGGTAACCATGGACCTTGTACACAATAAATGCACTCGGTTACTAATTTTAAAAACATGTTTTTTTGCTTTCACCATTTATTTCAAATTCTTGTATTGATGTTTACTTATTTACAATATATGGTTACAACATCATAGCATTATGACGTCACAGTTTGCATGATGTCATAAAGGGTACTTCAAAACTCCTGGCTGTGTAAATCGCTTTTTTAAGAAACTTCTTTGGAAATATTGCTATTAACCTATTAATAATCAGTTGAATTTTAGTAAATACAAATGTACACCCATTTCTGAACCATAATTATTTGATTTATATATTGAGTACTGTTTAAGAATGTTTGATTGTGAAATTAATACAAAAAGTAGAAAGTAAATGTAAAAATTTGTTCTAAAAGATAAGTAATGTGCCCATTTTTCTTCTTAAAAAGGTAAAAATTTTATAACTTTGGAATTCAGTATTGATATTATTTAAAGATATAGCCTTCCTAAGGTTTATTATGACATATATATAGGTTGCGAAAGCGAAAACTTATCATCCAGCTATAGATATAATGACACATGAAAATTGTTGATTTTTTTTTAAAATCAAGTGTTGAGTTGAACAATTGAAAGGGTTAAAGTTTGTTCATAAAACAGGTTGAAACGGCTTTATTTTATTTCGGAATGAGATGAAACTTGGTAGATTTGCTCGTAATATGGGGAACAAAAATAAAATATAGTAAAAAGTATGAAAATTGAAAATTTTGTTTTCAATTTGACAACGGCTCTGTAAATGAACTTTGACTGAGGGAGAGGAAAATAGTTCTTATTTTGATATTTGACTGCGCCAAACTGTAGCATAGACAGTGGATTTATTATTCAATGGAATTTTAATATTGGAGCTGTATTTAAAAGGCAGTTTCATATAGAATTTATAAATAAATTTATTCAGATAATTTATTAAATGTATTGGGTATTTTTTTATCTGATTGTTCAAAGCCTATTTCTGGACTATTTTATGGGTGTAAGGGAGTTTCCATGAGTACCCTTCGGATTTTCTAAATTTGCAAAAAATTTTATCTGACATGGCACCCCGAAAATTTAATGTGATATGCGTGAAATTATTCCGGTCGTTTTGAGGGGTCTCTCATTACTCAACGAAACTTGGTGCCTAAGTGAGAGCAAAAAATGTCAATAGTTTCCCCTATACAAAAATAATTAAGAGGCCGTTGTCAGCTGTTCGGGAAGGATAAGAATCTTCTATAACAATCAGCTGTTTGGGAAGGATAAGAATCTTCTATAACAATCAGCTGTTTGGGAAGGATAAGAATCTTCTATAACAATCAGGTGTTCGGGAAGGATAAGAATCTCCTATAACAATCAGCTGTTCTGGCAGGATAAGAATCTTCTATAACAATCAGGTGTTCAGGAAGGGTAAGAATCTCATATAACAATCAGGTGTTCGGGAAAGGTAATAATGCCATATCAGGTGTTCAGGAAGGGTAAGAATCTCATATAACAATCAGGTGTTCGGGAAAGGTAATAATGCCATATCAGGTGTTCAGGAAGGGTAAGAATCTCCTATAACAATCAGGTGTTCGGGAAAGGTAATGCCATATCAGGTGTTCAGGAAGGGTAAGAATCTCCTATAACAATCAGGTGCTTTGGAAAGCAAAATATATCCTATAGCAACCAGGTGCTAGGGAAACTAAGAATCTCTTATAACAATCAAATATTCGGGAAGTGTATGAGCCTCAAATAACAGCCAGGTGCTCGGAATCACAGCTAAGCATCTACTATAACAATATCATGTGCTTGGTAAGGATAAGAACCTCTTATAACAACCTTGTCCTCCGGTTAAGGCTGAGAATTATCCAATAACAATCAGGTGCTAGGTAAAGATAAGAATCTTCTATAACACTCATTTGCTCTTGAAGGATACGTATTTACGCGTCGTATATTAGGGGACTTGGGTTTAATGTAATTTGTTATTACCATTGGTAGGTCAATGGAACTTCCAAGAGATTTCACCCCACACTTGGACTCCTTAGCAAGGCCTAACAATTGTGGACTATAGCGGTCTCCAGACCCATCGCCGATAAAAGGCTTTCACATCATTCTGACCCTATATAGCTACGCCACTGATATGTAACACAGAATTTTAAACGAGGACTTCAGCCTAACGTACATAAATACCGGTTAGTATTATTAGTGATAACAGCAAACTGAAACAGACTAAAACAGGTTAAAATTAGAATATATTATATAAAATATAATATGGAGTTACATTGAGCATTAAGAGAAATATTATGTACAACTGAAAAATTATTAGCCAATGAAATAACTTATACACTACAGAACTATATACTAGTATCTCAATATTACCATAAATTTTATTCCTGACGTTACTATCAAGTATGCTTCGCGCTTAACTTTTTAACTTGAATCTTTATCTTGTGCAGTTTTTACCAGATTACATATACAACTTTCAGACTTCAAAAGAAACAATAAAAATCATCAATGGGAGACAACAGCAACAGAGAGAAAAATGCTAAAATTTGGTTGTAGATGGACCATTATCTTATTTCTGCGTTTGAGTCTGCTTGACATTAAACATAAATTAAAAGTTATTTAACTGATCTTTTAAGTTTTCCACAGCACATGCGTACAGAATCGTAAAGATTTTTTATGTCAATACAAACTATAATTAGCAATGCAATAGTCAATATGACGACCCCAGAAAACCCGATCACTCGCGAGCTAAGTCTTTTATCTGGGGCACTTGTCAACGATCTTTTGTAGACAGACGTATCCTTTTTGTCAATTTTTATACTTTTTATAATGTTTTCGATTGAAACTTGTATCTCTTCTGTTGTCATTATCTTCTTGCACTCACATGAACACATCGAATCTGTTGTAGAAGCGACTAAATTAAAGAAAATGGGAAACTTTGTAAATTTTGGTAACAGTGATATTTAGATTTTATTATTGAAGGTAATTATTATATGAAGAGATGAATAATGAGGTCTAGATAATAAAATCACCAGTTGTCCTTCGAAACAAACGATAAACGTGAATATTTGTGAAATAATTATCAAAGCGTTCTGATACTCTGGTAACGTCAACAATCATCGTTTTTTAAGTCACCATCGCAACATAATATTAATTCGACAATTTAAATTTGCAAAAACATCACATTATTCTTTGTATATACAAAGGTTGCGTTCTAGAGTCAAGCTTAAGTTATCAAGTTTATTCAATAGACAATTTCAGTAGATGTAAAGACCGTTATTTACTTTCAGTAATATTTTGCAAGTTATACATACCAAAATATCGTTAAGAAGAAGTATATAATATGCTTATTACATAAAAAAACAAGTCTTAAACAAAACTCCGATTTATGTTGCATAGTATATGTTTATTTTCCACACATCTCTATAAGTCACTCGCATACCTATTTCTTGAAATGTCGTGATAAGTGACGTTACGTCAGTGGTTTTTAGTAGTTGTGCTGTTGTCTGTTTTACTTGTGAAGTTGTCATTGTCATATCTGCAAATAAAATGTTTGGTCTTTACGATTTTAAATAAAGTGAGTAGCTAAATTTAATGCCATCAACACAACAATAAAAAAGATAGTTCAAGAAATACATAATTAACTAAACTAAATGCCAACCCCCTTTGGGAAAATAAGTTTGCTTGCTTTTTTTCATTATTCTATATTTTACCTTTTTATTACGAAAATTCAGTAGAACAAATTTAGATACGATGACCTGTCCACGTTTTATAGCATGCCTCTGGCGTTAAGTTGTTACAAATCGTCCTTGACTTTTGCTATGGAAATTTTACATAATAAGTCAGCCATTTTTGTTTCTTAAGGGACCTTACGATGTTTACAAATGTTTGTCTGCTTTCGTGACGTTCAAAGGATTTCGAGTAGACAACACTCGATTGTTCCTTAAGTACACTTCCGTTCCAATTAAGGTAAAATTTTAGTATGGAAAATCGCCCTTTCAAAATTTAAAAACTGCCATATTTCAAAACGCTGAATATCTCGAGGAAATAATTATTGATTTCAAAAAGTAGTTTTCTTAATCTACAAAAGGAGCATAAGCTGAACCATACGCGGTAAGCAGTTTTCGTTTTTCACGCAAAAATCCCTCTCCACAATACGTCAACACTTAGTATAGATATCAGTGAGATGATATTCATCTCTGTGGGCATCGCTGACCTTGAGGTCAAAGTTCAAGGTCAAAAGTTATCAACAATGGTATGCTACACATCGTCTTGATATTATCTACCCACATACCAAATATCAAAAGCCTTCCTCAAAAGACAAAAAAAAATTTAGGGACGGACACGATTTTGAACGGACGGACAGACTGATCACTTTAAGGTGCCTTCATAAAGGCAATTCCTATTAGTGTGTAATATTTTCTCAAGAAAGTTATAATAACCTGAAACATCACATGCATCATTGTTTAATGTTATTTATACTGCACGTTTTGTTCACAGGAATTGTCAAATGAAGACGCTTATGTTTTTTCAGGTAGTACATATTATAGTCTCCTAATTGGTGCGACAGTAAATATTTTGAAGACAAATAGCAAGGAAACCAACAAGAGCCGTAACTCAATGGGCAATGACAAATCCGGATTTAGACAAACATATACAACACAAAACAAAAACCAAACTCCCGAAAACAGAATGTAGGTAACCCGATCCCAATAATAACCATGGGTGCACTCAAGAAAATTAGAAAGAAAAACGACCGAACAACAAGAGCCAACAGTCAAGGACAGTTACAAATATTTATATAGACAAACACAACACAAAAACCAAAAACATAAAAAAACAGAAAGAGAGCAACCCGAACCAAATAAAAACCATTGGTGCACTCAGGTGCTACAGACGTAAGCAGTGCCTGCCTCTAATTAGGCACCCGTCGGGTTACTCATAGTCATGTGTAGGGATAGTCTAATCCAAAAATAAGAAACAATACCTACGACTCAGCGAAACTGTTAGAGCGTATCTGAGACACTGATTTCTCATACGATCAATTAGTTCATGGTGACGACCATAGAACTTCTGGAGAGATATTATTAACCTAGGTACAATAAACCTTTGTTTGAGTAATTTAGCATTCAACAGCAGTGATCAGTCTAGAAAATCGGAATACCGATCGCAGGATCTAGAATAACGTATAAGTTGTGAAATGTACGCACCAAACGCTGGAGCTCCTCGAATGTTGCTGTCGATGAACGGGAAGTTGACAATGAGAAAGTTGAGGTCATCAAGTTTGTCGTAGAGTCTTGTTTGTAGTTTCCTAGATCAATTTCTAGAAGTAGGTCTAAGTAAGAGACTGACCTTAGTGTATTGGTGGTGTCTTTCATTTTAAGCTAGCTAAGGTAAATTGAATGGAAATAGTCTCCGAATTTGGCATTGCTGAGTGACAAAACATCCTCAATATAGAATGTGAAATTAAAGGTCTGGTCCAGTGTCTTTTCTTTCTTCTTCAGAAGGCCTTCTAGGAATTCAGTCTCATTAGAGTACACAAATGTCGGCGAGGAGAGGAGCACATTAAGTACCAATTGGAATACCAACAGTCTGTTGAAAAGCATGTCCTCCAAGCACGACAAATATGTTGTCAATCGGAAAATGTGACAGATTTGGTCTTCGGTATAATTTGTATTATATTGAGAATCATAGATGACGAAGTAAGTTCTGTCATAACTAATTACCAGGTATTTATATCGTCTCGTTCCGTTTTTCTCGGGAAAGCAGCGCTTATAAGATATTTAACCCTGGTTTAAGCTGCATATGATGGATGGTCGTATACAGAACACTCATCAAGTTATGTAAACTGATGTGAACTTGAAAAATAAAATTTGAGGAATATAATGCATTATGCTGTTGAAAATTTTATGTTTAAGCATTCTATCCACTATCTTAAATCTACAATGTGTCGATAAAATCACAGATAGGACTACAAAAACTCACTGGAACGGCAAACGCCTTAGGCTCTAATGACTTTGATCTGATAAAATAAATCATTGTGTTTATAACGAACTGGTTGAAAAGTAACGGAATCTAATTATGTATGCTTCAAACCTTCCAGTAAGTATTTACAAATAACTTAGACCATATTTACCGGTTGTCATAGCGTCTGTTGTTATGGTTTCCATGTCTCCTGCACATAATGAAACAATAGTTAGTATTACAACTGAACGAAATTAAATTTGAGAGATGATAATGTAAGAACTGTATTAATTTTACATACAACATGATGTTCTTCCTAAACATTTTGTTATATAAAAATTCAAATCGGGCTATTCAAACAATGCGGAAACTAAAAACTCGGGATTTGTTGCAAACGGTTTGTTGTGAGCATTAAAGTAACTTCTTACCCTTCGGAGCACATAAGTGTTCTCATTTTCATGAGATTTTTGTGCCGCTGTCTGTTGTTTGTCTTTTGTTTTGTTCTGTGTTAACTTTGTTGTCATGTTCCCATGGTTTTTTATAAAAGCTTACGGATGAAGAGATTGATTTGATTGCCACTTATGTATTTCTTCCCATCTTTTCCCACTAGAAAAGATTTATTGGTTAATATCCAAGAGAAGGATATGAAGTTTTAATAAAGAAAAAAAGCACTGCAAATGCTCATAGTGCGATATCATAACATGTGACGTGGTCGAGCCTAATAAAATAGCAAACAAAGCATGTCACATTAGATAATACTTTGTTGTGTGTCCTTGGTAACCACGACTGATCCCATTACGTCTTAATTATATTTGAAACTTCTTTGTTGATACACAAAATGCAATACATATTTGTCAATCGTAAGTTTTTCTTTGGAAATCGGTTTTCTCATTGCTTAATTTTGCACGATATATGAAATATAAATAAAAAACTTTACCAAAATAAATAATCTCTTAAGCCTCGCGTTGTACTAATGTGTTATGTCTTAGATTTAACACCATACTGTTACATGTCATTACTTATTCACGGTAGTTATTTCACACAACACTTTGTTTTGAATTGTGAGTTGGTTGCTCCAGGAAGACTGTTTTAAAGATAGTCGGTCAGCACTGTCGTTTTTATATCGTTTATGCGATTTAAGGACATTTGATCATTAGCCATGTGTGAAAAAGAAACCAAATATGTTGATAACTAGCTGTCTAATGTTCCTAAGCACTTAGGTGCAAGCCCTTTTTGATTACGATTCGCGTTTTCTGCGTTTGTTTTCATGTATTGTTGTTCATCTGTCTGCTTTTTTTATTTATAAATTTTTATACATTACCATTTTTGTATTTTTTCTTAGAATAACGTTTTCCATTGAAGAGAAAAATGAAAATTTATACCATTTAGACTTTTATGTAAACGTCCTAGCAAGGTCTATTGAAATGTCCGCCATGAGAGTCCCTGATGACATTTGATTTCTTAGGCGAACCATGAATTCCACGTATGGGAGGGTCTATTTCATATTAAATCGATACCTGTAATGCTATTTTGAAAAAAGTAATATTACATGCCTTCAAAACAGATTTTTAAAAATAGTGAAACGCCAGGGTAATTTCCTTCGTTCAGGATACAATAGTCAGTTGACAAACTGTTAAATATCCAACAATCGGGACAGGCACATCCGGGCATATGAGCTGCAGCCCAGCATTCTACATTATTGGTATTGACAGAATTCAGACAATTAGTGATGCAGTCTGCTTCGGTGATTTCATACTGATTAAGTTTTTCTGGTAAAACTAAGGCGGCGTTGTTACAACCCGTAGGTGCAATCCTCTTGTTAAAAGTACAATTCCCTGTCAAGTAAAACGTGGCAAAAGAGTTATATAGTACAGTAAGTAGAAAACACAATATTGTTTATTGCATCTGAATTTTTCGTATCGAGCAAACCTTATAGCTAGCCTGGTTTTCCTTTTCTTGCCGATAACACTGAGAGACCAAGAGAAATCAGTGAGATCTATTTGGAAATTGTACTATTTTGTCATTTATCGTTTCTCGACAATTATTATGTTGACTGATCTATAAATAGTTTTCGCAAGACTTAAAAGAGCTATTATTTTAAGGTTATTTAATTTCCAATTTTCAAACTTGTTGTTTATGCTAGTTTTTTCTTTGTTATTTTTGTTGGTTATTTTGTTTATTTTGCCTTTTTCCTTTTTTGTGTAAGGCATGTTATGGTGTTTTTGTTTGTGATTAAACACACTTTCAGCAATTTTTCAGCTATATCATGGCGTCCAGTTTTTATTGGGGGAGGAAGCCGGAGTACCCGGAGAAAACCCCCGACCTGCGGTAGGAAAACTAGCAATCCTTGTCAATTAAGATTGGAGTAAAGTACACCCTGCCTGCAGTGAGAATCAAACCCGCAATCTCAGTGTTGACAGACCACGTGATTAATAATAGACGAACTACCTTGACCACTAGGCCACCCAGGCCCCTTATAATGAAATATGTATACAGTTTTGTGTGTGCTGTAAAACAAATACGTTTTAACTAAGAGAAACATAATGTTTTACCGTCCAAATCCTACTGGCTTATAATTTGTCTATTTTTCTACCAAACACGAAATCTGTTGTGTCTGACATTGAAGTTACATACTTTCGCGTATAGTTGCAAAGATTTGCACAGGAACAAATAAATAACACGGTTAGTATTTATGTCTCAAATAAAACGCGTAACTGACGTCCTTTTTATTTGTATTTGATGAACAGAAAACATACCTATGTCCTTTTCACAAACAAACATAAACTGTTTGGCGCAGTTCCTTTCGATCCATTTTCCGTCAGGTGGATTTAAAGAGAAGCAGAATGTTCCATTAGTACCTGTTGGATAACCAGTGGCGTAATTTGTCCATGTTGCATTGGAACCGTCTGTCCACTGTTCAGACCCTATGCTGTATCTATAGAGACCTGTCCATATCTCAAAATTGCTAGAAATAAAAATTGCTGGGTTTCAATACTTTAATTTCAAGTCTTTACTTTCTATTTTCTCATTTTTGAACAATGTCGTTTCTGTGTTTGAACGGGGATTTACGCCACTTTCAGTATTTTTTTATTATCACAGTGTCCATTTTTTATTGGTTAAATAAGATAAATAAAAAATGTATTTCAATAATATTTCTTAAATTCGTAGCCATAATTAAGTTTGCATGTAAATTGAAATATTGATGCAGTTTTAATTTGTCATTAATAGGATTAAGCAATGTACCAATGTGTTACAAGTAAGCCACATGTAAATATATTTTAGAAATAATTTAACAGCTAACATTTTTAGATAAAGATCGTTGTAGATGAATTATTGAATTGTGATAATATTTTATGTTATTGTATTTTTTACATAGTTAGGAAGTAGGCAACTTATTGTATTTGTTACTAAGCTGTTTAGTAATATTTCTAAATAGCCCATCAAATTTGTGTACTCTTTGCAGCATTTGACCTGGTTTTGAACAGTGATAAATTCCCATTACACAATACTCTGAATAAACTTTCTTTCTAAATCAATTCGGAAAATTGCACTCGCCATTTTCCATTCGATCATTAGATAAACAGTTTGTTATAAGTCAATTTAATGTATTCAGCATTAAATTCCTTTATCGAAGGAAGACTGACTAGTATAGTTGTTGGCTGTTGTTGCTTTCGCTCTAGTATTCCTTAAACACATGATTGGTGATTGGTTAAACCTGTCTTAAAATAGAAAAACCAAGTTTTATTTTTAAACATAATTCAGATATTTCCAGCTGAAAATATATATAAATATAACGTCAAAAAATTAAAAGTACATTCTTGACTAGACATGATGGACTTGTTAAGCCTCAGGCTAATATGGCTAGCCTCATAGCCCTAGTCAATACGTCACATATGACTGGTAATGGTCATATTAATTGTACGTAGTATTTTGTATTATATTGGAAAATATCATATTAAGACTAAGTATACATTCATTCTTTGAAAACCGTATTTTTGTACCATTTTCAATTCTCAATCTAAAATAGAGATTAATTGCAGGCCACGATTCGATCGATAGGCTACAATGTTTAAACGTCTAACAATATTAGAAGGAAATGATTTTTATTTTAAAAAAATTTAAATAGTTGGTTTTTTTTTTAATTAATAAAAAATGAAATTTAATCTTTCTAAGCGTTACCAAGTATAATGTAACGCACTGTATTCAGAACTTTTTGCAATAAGCAACAACTATAAAGAGAAGTGTATGACATTAGCAATTACTTGAACGCGGTTATTAATGTCTATTCTTTACAATTCCACCATTCCGATTGGCTGATTCAACCTATCAAATAAAAACTTTTTGTTTACAGTCACAAATCTGTTTTTTGCCTTCTGGCATGCTGCCATAAAGCACTTAAAGGACCACACTGACGGTGTATGTATACATGTTGAGCATTTGCAGAGGCATCCCAAAGTACTGCATCAAATGTGCCAGAAATAGACGACGTACGAGATTCAAAATGAATCAAATTTAAAATTAAAAACTTACAAAGTACCCGTATGTTGTTTTATGAGATTTATTACATAGTTGGTCTCCTGTATCGTTTGTATTTTCAGTAATGTCTTTCCCCGATCTTCACAGATGGCCTTTGACTCCGCCCATGTCCGTTCAACATTGAAGAAAGTAAAATGTTGCTTAACATTCGTTCCTGGTAATATACAACATAAAAATAATATGTAAACGTTTTGTTTGTTTCGATTCTTTATTCCAAATGTCAAAACTGGAATACAGCTATACCAAGGCGTCCAAAAATTGTAAAGATAAATCAGTTAGTTACGTTTGACGTTTTTTATGAAATATATCAAAAACACTTTCAGAAACGCACATTTTCATAAAAAATTATGTGTGTTATTCGTTTGTACTTTTTATCTTTACTTGTATGAAAACAAGTTTTGATATATTAGTGACAAGTGCATTATATCTTCCTTTAAAAGATTTATACATGCACACATTTGGTACAAATGTAGCAAAATAGGTTTAGAGATGTCAATTATTCCGACAATCATTTCTAACATCTTTCCATCATCGAGACTTAATTATTAATATCAAAAAATTAAGTTCTCAAACAAATCATTTACTGTCTGTAATAAAATTAAAGAATTCATACTGTTAATTTATGTATTATTTATTGTCAAATTTTGTTCATACATTTATATTTTAAAATAAACAAGAACTATCATACAAAAATGTACATTCATTTAGAAACATAAATCTAATTTTTAACGATTATTAGTATTGCCGGTACATTTTCCAACAAATAAACCGAAATCATTTGTTTCTACGTAGAAAGTAGTCTTTGTTTAAGTTTAAACGACATTTTAATCAAAATAAATGGAATTGGATTCGGCAACTTGCCAGGCCTATATAAACATTCGCCACATAACAAGGTGCAATTATGGTATGTTCCCAAAGGACTTCTCGCTGAATAAACATCTTATTAAGTAATTGGGATAAGTAGGTCCGTTAAAGTTTTTTCAGCTGCAATTACCCTTTAAAATAATTAATATTTTGCAATTTATTATGAAATTGAATTAAACCTTTAAGAAGAATATTACAATATAAACATCAGAAAGTAGCAAAGAAAACCGACCGAACAACAAGAGCCAATAACTAAGGGTAAGGGACAGTTACAAATCCGGATATAGACAAACACAACACAAAAATCAAAAACATAAAACACAGAAAGAGAGTAACCCGAACCTAATAAAAACCATGGGTGCACTCAGGTGCTCCGGACGAGTAAGCAGTGCCTGCCTCTAATTAGACACCCGTCGAGTTACTTATTGTCTTGTCTAGGGAAAAGTCAAATCCAGGAATAGGAAACACCACCTATGACTCAGCGAAAACGTCAGATCGTATTTGAGACACTGATTTCCCGTAACGATCAATTAAGTCGTGGTGCCGACCATAGAACTTCTGGACAGATAACATCAACCTAGGTACAACAAACCCTTGTTTGAGTAGTTTAGCAATCAACAGCAGTGATCGGTCTAGAAAATCTGAATAACGATCGCAGGATCTAGAATAAAGTATAAGTTGTAAAATGTACACACCATACGCTGGAGCTGCTGGAATGTTGCTGTCGATAAAAGGGAAGTTGACAATTGGAAAGTTGACAATCAGAATATGCAGATATAGCAATTATAAAACAATTAATTTTATGTAAGTATTTATTTCACCAAAAAGCTGAAAAATGATGGTCAGCTACACATTTTGTTACAGAAGGTCGAGGATTTTCACAAAATAGCTAAAAGGTTGTTATCAACCTAGTGAAGTAGATGGAAAGCTGTGTCAGTATGCACATACTATCAGAATGTCTTAACCCCTACGCTTGATTTACTAGATTCAACCTTCAAATGCAAGCTATTACCCTTTTTGGTTTGCAATTAATTAAACGTTTAACTAGGTAGCTGCCGTGTTAAACTATGATACAAAGTTATGTGTTACTGATCATTTAAAAGTGTACCCAATTTGGACTATTTATGTGTTTCATTTTTAACACATAATACAGGATTCGGCTGCTGAAGAGATGACATTTCGATGTGTAATCCAGATTAATGCACCCAAACTCTGTAAACTGGAATAAATCTGATGATAATATATTAAGTAAACTTTATGCATATATCGTATACAGTTTTATCGCTTTATATATTTCATTACATTTTCTCTCGACCATACTTTGAAGTTTTGAAGCAATATATATGCACAACACACAGAAACTTGTAAAGAAAATGTTGTTTTTTGTTATTCAATAAACATTTCTTCACACAATTTAGAATGTAACATATAAAAATACATTTGTAAACAAAGAAACAAATTTAAAAAAATAAAAATATATATACACTTTAATTACACTCGAAGAAGTATTATTATTATGTAATATGGGACAAACGAAAACAACATTACATACATGTAAACAGAATTTTTAATTAGTCGGCACATTAATACTTTTTTTAAAACGAACACTTGTCATTCATTTGGTTAGCTTTTTAAGTATTCAGGGTTCTACCAATTCAAACATATATCGCGAAAAGAATCTATCATTATTTAATAATTTATTAACAAATGTAAGAAAGGTATCTATTACTTGACCCCACATATTCTAGCGTATACTATAACCCCAGTTACGCAATACCTCTTAAACAGTTATTATGCGTCCGGTTCTGTTTGTTCACTTTCTTATGTTTAAAGGTTGTGACATACAATTATCCCAAACAATACACCAAATTAAATATCTTTCAGTTGTCTGTAAGAAACACTATCTTGATTCATCAGTAGATGATTATACTGTTTAATATTTACGTACAATTGAAAATCAATTAAACAAAAGTCTAGAAAAAATAAGTTACGTTTACACAAATATAAAACAAGTCCTTTTAGTCTGTTACTTTGCTACAAAGAATTATGTACATGAATCTTGTACGGATAAGCTCACGCGTGCACAACTGTACTCGTTGCATCATTTAATTAAAACGCTTGAAACAAAAACGTTAACAACGTTCTTCCTTCCGGTGTCTAATTGGACGACGGAAACAATTAATGGAGTCTACAATGACAAATAGTTAATAATATATCGCGAAGTAAAAGTTGTTATTTTAGGAAAAAAATAGGTATATTCATGGGCGTTTTGATAAAAATTGTGCATGTCTTTCCGTGAGTGAAACGCAGCGAAACGAGCGAAATTTCATAAAATTTCTATCACAATCTCTCGTTGAAGGTCACACAGTCTGCCCTAAAAGTGTATGCTAGAACATAATATTCTATAATTTCATATTTTGCAATATAGAAAAAGTTTTATCACTGATAAGATCGGTGTTTACCGACTCCGAGCCTTATTACACAATGATTTGTGAACGACATGTTCGGTGGAATTTTGTTTAGTCAAGCTACAAGAAATCTCAAAACATGACAAGTTTTTTGTAAACCTAAAGGAGAAATTAATTTATTTAAAATTTAATACATTGTATTTGGCCAACAAAACAACACAAGGAAATAAAAAAATAGTACCAAACAGAACAGAATATTAGAAAAAGAGGACTGGATACATATTTTAACATGGTTCCTTCGTCCGAATCAATCATTTTGAAATAAAAGCAATGAACAGGCGACCTCAAAATATGATTTCATATGTAAGTGTTCTACACCAAAACTTGTTGGAGCTTTGTCGGTCGAGTGGTAGTTAGTAACCACCGTTGCTTTACTGCGGGCAGGTTTTGTGCTGGACGTCAAAGTTATTGACAATAAGGTATAGAATAGTTACGGGGTACTTCGGCTTCTTTTCTTATGCAAACTTAATACTGTGATATTGCTGAAAAAAAGCTAAAATTGGCCATAAGCCACTCTAATTATGTTTTCGTCTTCTGTTTGTTCACTTTGCTATGTTTAAAGGTTGTGAAGTACAAAAATTCCAAAGCAATACACAAAATTTAACTTCTTTCACTAGTCTGTAAGAAACACTAAACATGATTTATATAACAAAAGTGTTCTAATTGGGAGTTTGTCGATTCAGCAGTTTCTAATTGGGCGTTTGTTGATTCAGCAGTATATGAATATATATGTCTGATGTTTATGTACTATTGGGAATCAATTTTAAAAAAATCTAAGAAAGAAAACCAGTATCTACTGGAATTAAACGTAAATGGACGATTTCCGGTACAGATGAGCTTACGTGCGCACATATGTACTCATTGCGTCATTCAATCAAATCGCATGAAACCAAAACGTTGGTATAGTAACATATCAACATTCTTCTTTCGGTCGTTCTGATTGGAATACGGAAATAATGGAGTCTTAAACGATGAAGAATCTATATGATAACACGATGTGAAAGTTGTTGGTTTACGGAAAAAAGGTACATTCATGAGCTTTTGCAAAATCCTATGTGATCTTCCACTTATGATACAATTTTTGTTGTGTCTTTTCTAGCTTGACGCCTAGCGGAATGAGCAAAATGACATAAAATTGTATCACTCTATCTCTCGTTGAAGACCACCCGATTTGTCCCAAAAGCGTATGCTAGAAGCTATTATTGTATAATTTCACAATGTTGATAAGGTTTTGTCACGGTTTCAGATCGGTGTTTACAGACTCTAAGTTTTATTTCACGTCGCTTTTTGATTGACGTGTTGAAATAAGATGTGCAGTAAGCGTTATCACTTTCGGCGAGTATCGACCGACTCTTTTTCCCAATTGCATGGTGATCTATATAATCGAGGCAAATAACCAATATATTTAGTAATTACCAGCAGCAATGAAAAGTGAAAAAAAAATATATTGAACGTATTGTTAAAGTCTCATCTGACAAATAAAATTGCATCACCAACATTCGTTATATATAACCATGTCAATCTATACCGTAACAAAACAGATAAGCCTATTACACTTAAACCATCTATGCATATGCAGACGGAATTATTCTACAAAAAAAGTTATCGCATTAAATTCAATAAAATTTGCAATTTTCAACATTATACAATTTAATCCGATCGACGATATCCAAGTAAGAGGTAAAGTGATATATTTTGTTGTATATTCAATTTACTGAAAATGTCATTAAGATATTACATATTGTTTCCGTTTTTTTAAATTTACGTGCGTATAATGTTGAGTGAGAAACACATGTCACAAATGTTGTTTTTCTTAATTGGCATTTTAATGCAAATATACGTTTTACCATCTATGCTAATGCGTCGCCAACAACACTTAATAATACGCAGTAGCAAAAGTTAATTCAAGTTTCAAATACAAAGTAATTTTGTGAATACAGTTAAACAAACACGGCTGACCAATATGAGTCAAACCTCAAGGGTCGCTTTCAAATACAAGTCCCGACAAGACAAAACAGAAACACAAGACATAAAATTTGAAGCACGAACATAATAAGAACCATGATTGTACTAAGGGTATGCAGCACCTGCCATCTAATTAGACAACCGTCGAGGTACGCATTGTCGTGTCCAGGACAAAGTCAAATCAATAAAGAGGAAAGACTATCTTTGTCTGATTGTATTATAGAAATGGAATTTACATAACAATCAATTTAGTCATAGTGACACAAGTATCTTCCTCATCACACTGCATAGTTCTAACAAATGACAAAAAAGAATAAAATATATGAATACAAAAACATTGAATAAATCCATAAAACGCAACAAAGGAATGACTTTACGGTAAATCCGACGTCAAACAAAATGTTGAAAAATATCGGAAGTGTGGACGGCTTATTTCAACACTCTTTGGTATAGGCTTTTTTCGATTTAGTGAAAATCGTGTTTGAAGCAAGTATATCTCAGTTGAAATGCATTTTCATCTAAAGTATATAATTTGTTCTTTCTTTTAATGTTTCTTATTATTAAGAGAGTGCTTATTTGAATAAAATGTTGAAATTAATCAAATACGCATCGGCATCACCACACATAACTGAACATAACAGTTGGCATCATCGTACAGGACTTAATATAGCAGTCTGGTGGTAAGACAGACGCAGTCAGATCATCGTACTGGCTTAAAAACAATCTGGTGGTAAGACAAACGCAGTCAGCATCATCGTACAGGACTTAATATAGCAGTCTTGTGGTTAGACAGACGCAGTCAGATCATCATACAGGACTTAATATAGCAGTCTTGTGGTCAGACAGACGCAGTCAGATCATCGTACATGACTTAATATAGCAGTCTTGTTGTCAGACAGACGCAGTCAGATCATCGTACATGACTTAATATAGCAGTCTTGTGGTCAGACAGACGCAGTCAGATCATCGTACATGACTTAATATAGCAGCCTTGTGGTCAGACAGACGCAGTCAAATCATCGTACATGACTTAATATAGCAGTCTTGTGGTCAGACAGACGCAGTCAGATCACCGTACATGACTTAATATAGCAGTCTTGTGGTTAGACAGACGCAGTCAGATCATCGTACAGGACTTAATATAGCAGTCCTGTGGTCAGACAAACACAGTCAGATCATCGTACTGGCTACAAATAACAGTCTGGTGGTTAGACAAACGCAGTCAGCATCATCGCAAATAACAGTTAGATGGACTAATGAAATTAACAGTATGGTGATTAGATGGACGCAGTCGGCATTATCACATTATTGCAAATGATTGGAGGTAACATCTGGTAGTAAGACAAGTGTCTAGTTTTAGTTTCTAGTAAGATGAATTAGAAAAACATGTAACACGCCACCCTCGAGGAGCGGATGGCTATTATGTTGATTATTTCACACGATATATATTTACTAAACACAAACTGCATGTTCAAAGTTTATAATGTATTTGCGTGCATTGTGGATAATATATGTGTTAAATATAGTCTGATATTAATTTAAATACAAGAACAAACGAACTGAGAAAATATAAATACATTTTATGTCCTTGTGCAACATTTAGCAAAAAAAACTTGTGTGTGGGTTCGCTAAACCATTGTACTCTTTAACATTCAGAAAAGTAAATTCCGCCATGTGGTCACTTATTTATGATAACAGTTATTTTTGAAATTTAACAGAAGAAAGATCCCTGAACGATAGTTCTTTCTGCATATTTTTGACACACAGGTTTATAACATGAAATTCAAATAAAATGAAAGATGTAATTGTCCACAAAATCAGCAACTAGAAATATAATATTGCTTTGAGAATAATATGCATGGAATGCA
Organism: Limnoperna fortunei; assembly: GCA_944474755.1. Taxonomy (NCBI): domain Eukaryota; kingdom Metazoa; phylum Mollusca; class Bivalvia; order Mytilida; family Modiolidae; genus Limnoperna; species Limnoperna fortunei. The sequence continues at coordinate 40,857,083 of OX104122.1, read as the reverse complement.
GGGAAAACGTTTACTTCATCAATAAATTACGTTTATGTTCATACAAATTTAAAGGGCGAAATTCTTTCTAAGATAACTCGTTTAAAGTTGAATATTGCCTTAACTCGTAAATATTTAATTTAATTTCATTACGCTGAACAATAAAGAATGTTACTCTATATTAAAAATTGGAGTGAACTAGGACTATTGCTGTTATCAGTCATCGCTTTCTAGAATTATCGAACCTGTAGGTTTATCAAGAGAATGAAGTATATGATACATTATTATATATTAAAAATATCATAACTTATAAATTACGTTTTGTTTAAGTTACATTTAACCAGAGTTTATACCTCGCTATCTTTAACACGGAAGTAGTATGAGGACTAGAAAAGTATTGTTGTATATGAGAAAATAAATCAAACTGCGAATTTTTAATAAGGTCTTTCCCCTTTCTGAGGGAAAGACCTTCTTGTCTTTCTTATGATTAAGGTCTTTCCCCTTTTCCAAGGGAAAGACCTTCTTGTCTTTCTTATGATTATTATTATTATTAAGGTCTTTCCCCCTTTCCAAGGGAAAGACCTTCTTGTCTTTCTTATGATTATTATTATTATTAAGGTCTTTCCCCTTTCCAAGGGAAAGACCTTACTGTATTTCGTATGATTATTATTTTTTTTTTCTGCCACAGATGTCAAAAAAGTGTCTTGACGTATCGCTTTGAAACTTGGCACACTTAACCGACACTACCTGGGCTTGACCTGAGTCACCCTGCGACACCGATCTATTTTTAGAAACGGAGTTATCTCCCCAAACACTGTTTACCCTTGTGTTCAGATAAACTCAGAAACCATGACAGATATCAAAAATCTAAAGTGAGGGAAATGTTGCCTACCTTATGGCCATGATGTGTCATGCAAAAAAAACATTCTTCGATCCACTTCCTGTTTACGCGATTTTGACGCGAAGTTTGTCGAAAATGTCAAAGTTGTCGGATTTACACAAAATTTGGTTTCCAAGTAGATATGAGGGTCCTAATTACATGTATCGGATCAAAAAAAATTTTTGGTCCACCATTTTCAAAATGGCCGCCATTGAAATTTTATTTTCAATATAACTCAAAAACCATAAAAAATTGAAGCAGACAATATATCAGAAAAATGTTCCTCTCATTGAGATCTACATTTGATATAAGGTTAGAAAACTGTGCGACAAACCGTTTTAGAGGTTATGGCCCTTGACAGGTTTTGGCTCAATTTTTTTACGAAATAACTCAAAAACCATAAAAAATTGAAGCAGACAATATATGAGAAAAATGTTCCTCTCATTGAGATCTACATTTGATATAAAGTTCAAAAGCTGTGCGACAAACCGTTTTAGACGTTATGGCCCTTGACAGGTTTCGGTAAAATTTTGGTTTCGAAATAACTCAAAAACCATAAAAAATTGAAGCAGACAATATATCAGAAAAATGTTCCTCTCATTGAGATCTACATTTGATATACTGGTTCAAAAACTGTGCGACAAACCGTTTTAGAGGTTATGGCCCTTGACAGGTTTCGGCTAAATATTGTTTTCGAAATAACTCAAAAACCAAAAAAAATTGAAGCAGACAATATATGAGAAAAATGTTCCTCTCATTGAGATCTACATTTGATATACAGGTTCAAAAACTGTGCGACAAACCGTTTTAGAGGTTATGGCCCTTGACAGGTTTCGGCTAAATTTTGTTTTCGAAATAACTCAAAAACCATAAAAATATTAAGCAGACAATATATCAGAAAAATGTTCCTCTCATTGAGATCTACATTTGATGTAAATTATTGAAAACTGTGCGACAAATCGTTTTCAAAAAGTTATGGCCGTTGACATTTTTCGGCTAATCAGTTTATGGCTTATAACTTTTAAACCGTCAGTGATAATATAGTGAACATAGGTTTTTTGTGACCGTCTCAACAAGCCCTTAAATTTAGGACCAAAGTCCAATGGTTATGGGCAGCAATTTTCAAAATTAGCAACCATATACCTAGACATAACACTAAGAAAATGCCGGGAAAGACCTCACATTTGTTCTTTGAACAAATGACTTTTTCATTATTATTTTTTTTCTTCTTCCGCGCAGGTTTGCCAAAAAGTGTCTGGACGTATCATTTCGATACTTGGTAACATCAATCGGTCATATCCGGAGATGACATGGCTCATGCTTTTAGACCGATCTATTTTTAATAACAGATTTATCTGCCCGAACACGAAAACCCTTGTTAGCAGATAAACTCAGAAACGTAACCGATTCTTAAAATCTGAAGTGTACAAAATGTTGCTGGTTCTATGGCGATGATTTGTCATGCAAAAAAACATTCTTCGATCCACTTCCTGTTTACGCGATTTTAACGCAAAGTTTGTCGAAAACGTCAAAGTTGTCGGATTTACACAAAACTTGGTTTCCAAGTAGATATGAGGGTCCTAAATACAGGTATCGGATCAAAAAAAATTTTCGGTCCACCATTTTCAAAATGGCCGCCATTGAAATTTTGTTTTCAATATAACTCAAAAACCATAAAAAATTGAAGCATAGAATATACCAGAAAAATGTTCCTCTCATTGACATCTACATTTGATATAAAGGTTTGAAAACTGTGCGACAAACCGTTTTAGAGGTTATGGCCCTTGACAGGATTTGGCTAAATTTTGTATTCGAAATAACTCAAAAACCATAAAAAATTGAAGCAGACAATATATCAGAAAAATGTTCCTCTCATTGAGATCTACATTTGATATAGTGGTTCGAAAACTGTGCGACAAACCGTTTTAGAGGTTATGGCCCTTGACAGGTTTCGGCTAAATTTTGTTTTCGAAATAACTCAAAAACCATAAAAAATTTAAGCAGACAATATATCAGAAAAATGTTCCTCTCATCGAGATCTACATTTGATTTAAAGGATTGAAAACTGTGCGACAAACTGTTTTCGAGTTATGGTCCTTGACACGTTTCGGCTAATCAGTTTTTGGCTAATAACTTTTAAACCTTCAGAGATAATATAGTGAACATATGGTGTTTTATGACCGTCATAACAAGCCCGTCAGTTTAAGACCAAAGTCAAATGGTTACGGGCAGCCATTTTCAAAATGGCCGACACCGTACACAGTTTTATAAAATGACACTTGAACCGTACAAAATTGAAGCAGACAATACAAGGGAAAAATGTTCGTCACATCGAAATGTACAAAAATGTGTTCATATATGAAAGAGTAAAACTTGTTGTTTTTTGAGTTATTGTCCTTGATTCATATTTAGAAAATGGTTATTGCTTTATAACATTTTAAACGTTACAGATAATGAATGAGACATATGGTTCATTTGAAAGAGAATTAAAATTCCTACAATTTGATCCCAAGAAGTACATATTCGGTTGAGTGGTTTCAAAATGGTGGCCAAAAACATATCGTAAACTGCGTTATTTGTCAATAACTTTTAAATCGTTACAGATTATATAGTAAACATATACGTTTTTTGTGACCGATATGTCAAGCCCTTCGATTTAAAGTCATTATCAACCATATTCCTAGACATAACACTACCAAAATGCCGGGAAAGACCTCACATTTGTTCTTTGAACAAATGTATCGACATTTAATTAAGGTCTTTCCCTTCCACAGAAGGAAAGACCTTACTGTATTTCTTATGGTTATTATTATTATTATTATTATTATTATTATTATTAAGGTCTTTCCCCATTTCCAAGGGAAAGACCTTCTTGTCTTTCTTATGATTATTAAGGTCTTTCCCCTTTTCCAAGGGAAAGACCTTCTTGTCTTTCTTATGATTATTATTATTATTATTATTATTATTATTATTTTTCTTCTTCCGCGGAGGTTTGCCAAAAAGTGTCTGGACGTATCATTTCGGTCATATCCGGAGATGACATGGCTCATGCTTTTAGACCGATCTATTTTTAGTAACAGAGTTATCTGCACGAACACGAAAACCCTTGTTAGCAGATAAACTCAGAAACCGTAACCGATTCTTAAAATCTGAAGAGTACAAAATGTTGCTGGACCTATGGCGATGATTTGTCATGCAAATTTTTTTTTTCCAATTGACTTCCTGTTTACGCGTTTTTGACCTGAAAAATGTCGCAACGCGTCAAAATTGTTTTCTCAAAAACCGTAAGTCCTAGAGACTTGGGACCACCACCATTGATCCTAAGTGACATATGTTACATTTAAAAATGTCAAGGTCAAAGGTCAAAAGTCAAGGTCAAAGGTCACCAAAGTTCTTGTTAGCACTATATCTCACAAACCATACAAGATAGAAGCAGACAATGAATGGGGAAAATACTCCTCTTATTAAGACCTTCATTTGGTACATTTGACCGGAAGCTGTGCGATGAACCGTTTTCGAGTTACTGCCCTTGACGCATTTCGGTTAATCGGTTTTTTGGTTAAAACTTGAAAACGGTTAGAGATAATATAGTAAACATATAGGTTAAACATGATCAGTAGGAAAAGAGCTTCAATTTGAGCCAAAGGTCAAAGGTCATAGGTCAAGGTCATACCATAGCAACAAGGTGACCGTTATAAAAAGTCCTTAGCAACCATATATTTTTAGAATCGGAATGATGTACTTTACTGAAATATGTCATTTCATGACCGGAAGTGGTCTTTTGTCCATAGCAACGGAATGAAAGTCCTTAACAACCATATATTTTTTGGCTCGTGACCACTTTCTTTACTCAAATAACTCATTTTTATGACTGGAAGTGACATTTTGTGCTATAGCAAGACACAAAATCCCATAGCATCAACTAACTTTTCTTACTTCAGAGGAACAGTGGGAAAGACCTTCTCATTTGTTCTCAGAACAAATGGCAGTTTAATTATTATTATTTTTCTTCTTCCGCGGAGGTTTGCCAAAAAGTGTCTTGACGTATCATTTCGATACTTGGTAACATCAATCGGTCATATCCGGAGATGACATGGCTCATGCTTTTAGACCGATCTATTTTTAGTAACAGAGTTATCTGCCCGAACACGAAAAACCTTGTTAGCAGATAAACTCAGAAACCGTAACCGATTCTTAAAATCTAAAGTGTAAAAAATGTCTCTGGACCTATGGCAATGATTTGTCATGCAAAATTTTTTTTTTCCAATCAACTTCCTGTTTACGCGTTTTTGACCTGAAAAATGTCACAACGCGTCAAAATTTTTTTCTCAAAAACCGTAAGTCCTAGAGACTGGTGACCACCACCATTGATCCTAAGTGACATATGTTACATTTAAAAATGTCAAGGTCAAAGGTCAAAAGTCAAGGTCAAAGGTCACCATAGGTCTTGTTAGCACTATATCTCACAAACCATACAAGATAGAAGCAGACAATAAATGGGGAAAATACTCCTCTTATTGAGACCTTCATTTGGTACATTTGACCGGAAGCTGTGCGGTGAACCGTTTTCGAGTTACTGCCCTTGACGCGTTTCGGTTAATCGGCTTTTTGGTTAAAACTTGGAAACGTTTAGAGATAATATAGTAAACATTTAGGTTAAACATGATCAGTAGGAAAAGAGCTTCAATTTGAGCCAAAGGTCAAAGGTCATAGGTCAAGGTCATACCATAGCAACAAGGTGACCGTTATAAAAAGTCCTTAGCAACCATATATTTTTAGATTCAGAATGATGTACTTTACTGCAATATTTCATTTCATGACCGGAATTTGCCTTTTGTCCCTATTAACCGAATGAAAGTCCTTAACAACCATATATTTTTTGGCTCGGGACCACTTTCTTTACTCAAATAACTCATTTTTATGACTGGAAGTGACATTTTGTGCTGTAGCAAGACACAAAACCCATAGCATCACCTAACTTTTCTAACTTTAGAGGAACAGTGGGAAAGACCTTCTCATTTGTTCTCAGAACAAATGGCAGTTTAATTATTATTATTTTTCTTCTTTTCCGCCGTCAATATACGAAAAGTGTCGCGACATATCTTTTCGATACTTGGTACCTAAACTTGGTCATACCTGAACTCGCCTTGACCGACACCGGGAAACTGATCTATTTTTAGTAACGGAGTTATCTGCCCCAACACCGTAAACCCTTGTTAGCAGATAAACTCAGAAACCGTAACCGATTCTCAAAATCTAAAGTGTAAAAAATGTTGCTGGACCTATAGCGATGATTTGTCATGCAAAATTTGTTTTTCCAATCGACTTCCTGTTTACGTGTTTTTGACCTGAAAAATGTCGCAACGCGTCAAAATTTTTTTCTCAGAAACCATAACTCCTAGAGACTTGGGACCACCACCATTGATCCTAAGTGACATATGTTACATTAAAAAATGTCAAGGTCAAAGGTCAAAAGTCAAGGTCAAAGGTCACCATAGGCCTTGTTAGCACTATATCTCACAAACCATAAAAGATAGAAGCAGCCAATAAATTGGAAAAATACTCCACTCATTGAGACCAACAATTGGTCTTTTATGTCAAAAATTGTTCAATGAACCGTTTAGGAGTTATTGCCCTTGACATGTTCCGGTTGATTGATTTTTGACCTATAACTCGAAAACCGTAAAGAATAGAAGCAGACAATAAATTGGAAAAATACTCCTCTCATTGCGACCTACAATTGGTCTATAATGTCAAAAATTATTCAATGAACCGTTTAGGAGTTATTGCCCTTGACATGTTTCGGTTGATTGGTTTTTGACTTATAACTCGAAAACTGTAAAAGATAGAAGCAGACAATAAATTGGAAAAATACTCCTCTTATTGAGACCTACAATTGGTCTTTATGTCAAAAATTGTTCAATGAACCGTTTAGGAGTTATTGCCCATGACATGTTTCGGTTGATTGGTTTTTGACTTATAACTCGAAAACTGTAAAAGATAGAAGCAGACAATAAATTGGAAAAATACTCCTCTTATTGAGACCTACAATTGGTCTTTTATGTCAAAAATTGTTCAATGAACCGTTTAGGAGTTATTGCCCTTGACATGTTTCGGTTGATTGGTTTTTGACTAATAACTTGAAAACGGTTAGAGATAATATGATAAACATGCGTAGCTAAAGTGATCAGTATGAAAAGAGCTTCAATTTGAGCCCAAGGTCAAAGGTCATGGGTCAAGGTCACACCATAGCAACAAGGTAACCATCATAAAAAGTCCTTAGTAACCATATATATTTAGAATCAGGATTAAGTATTTAGGTCGAATATACTATTTAACAATCGGAAGTTACAATTTGTCCCTAGCAACGGTTACAAAAGTACTTAGCAACCATATGAAGTGTGAATAGGGATGACTTGCTTTACTCAAATAACTAATTTTCATGACTGCTAGTGACATTTTGTAATAAGGAACAGACAAAACGTAAACAGAATCCCCTAATTTACCATACCGGGAAAGACCTCACATTTGTTCTTAGAACAAATGACCTTTCATTATTATTATTTTTCTTCTTCCGCGGAGGTTTGCCAAAAGGTGTCTCGACATATCATTCCGATACTTGGTACCATTAATCAGTCATATCCGGAGATGACATGGCTCATGCTTTTAGACAGATTTATTTTTAGTAACAGAGTTATCTGCCCGAACACGAAAACCCTTGTTAGCAGATAAACTCAGAAACCGTAACTGATTCTTAAAATCTGAAGTGTACAAACTGTCGCTGGACCTATGGCGATGATTTGTCATGCAAAAATTTTTTAGCAATCGACTTCCTGATTACGCGTTTTTGACCTAAAAAACGTCGCAACGCGTCAAAATTTTTTTCTCAAAAAACGTAGAGACTTGGGACCACCACCATTGATCCTAAGTGACATATGTTACATTTAAAAATGTCAAGGTCAAAGGTCAAAAGTCAAGGTCAAAGGTCACGATAGGTCTTGTTAGCACTATATCTCACAAACCATAAAAGATAGAAGCAGACAATAAATGGGAAAAATACTCCTCTTATTGAGACCTTCATTTGGTACATTTGACCAAAAGCTTGCGATGAACCATTTTCGAGTTACTGCCCTTTATGCGTTTCCGTATATAAGTTTTTTTGAAAACGGCTAGAGATAATATAGTAAACATATAGGTGTTAAGTGATCAGTATGAAAAGAGCTTCCATTTGAGCCAAAGGTCAAAGGTCATAGGTCAAAGGTCATACCATAGCAACAAGGTGACTGTTATAAAAAGTCCTTAGCCACCATATATTTTTAGAATTAGAATGATGTACTTTACTGAAATATATCATATCATGACCGGAAGTGGCATTTTGTCCCTAGCAACGGAATGAAAGTCCTTAACAACCATATATTTTTTGGCTCGGGACCACTTTCTTTACTCAAATAACTCATTTTTATGACTGGAAGTGACATTTTGTGCTGTAGCAAGACACAAAACCCATAGCATCACCTAACTTTTCTAACTTTAGAGGAACAGTGGGAAAGACCTTCTCATTTGTTCTCAGAACAAATGGCAGTTTAATTATTATTATTTTTCTTCTTTTCCGCCGTCAATATACGAAAAGTGTCGCGACATATCTTTTCGATACTTGGTACCTAAACTTGGTCATACCTGAACTCGCCTTGACCGACACCGGGAAACTGATCTATTTTTAGTAACGGAGTTATCTGCCCCAACACCGTAAACCCTTGTTAGCAGATAAACTCAGAAACCGTAACCGATTCTCAAAATCTAAAGTGTAAAAAATGTTGCTGGACCTATAGCGATGATTTGTCATGCAAAATTTTTTTTTCCAATCGACTTCCTGTTTACGTGTTTTTGACCTGAAAAATGTCGCAACGCGTCAAAATTTTTTTCTCAGAAACCGTAACTCCTAGAGACTTGGGACCACCACCATTGATCCTAAGTGACATATGTTACATTAAAAAATGTCAAGGTCAAAGGTCAAAAGTCAAGGTCAAAGGTCACCATAGGCCTTGTTAGCACTATATCTCACAAACCATAAAAGATAGAAGCAGCCAATAAATTGGAAAAATACTCCACTCATTGAGACCAACAATTGGTCTTTTATGTCAAAAATTGTTCAATGAACCGTTTAGGAGTTATTGCCCTTGACATGTTCCGGTTGATTGATTTTTGACCTATAACTCGAAAACCGTAAAGAATAGAAGCAGACAATAAATTGGAAAAATACTCCTCTCATTGCGACCTACAATTGGTCTATAATGTCAAAAATTATTCAATGAACCGTTTAGGAGTTATTGCCCTTGACATGTTTCGGTTGATTGGTTTTTGACTTATAACTCGAAAACTGTAAAAGATAGAAGCAGACAATAAATTGGAAAAATACTCCTCTTATTGAGACCTACAATTGGTCTTTATGTCAAAAATTGTTCAATGAACCGTTTAGGAGTTATTGCCCTTGACATGTTTCGGTTGATTGGTTTTTGACTTATAACTCGAAAATTGTAAAAGATAGAAGCAGACAATAAATTGGAAAAATACTCCTCTTATTGAGACCTACAATTGGTCTTTTATGTCAAAAATTGTTCAATGAACCGTTTAGGAGTTATTGCCCTTGACATGTTTCGGTTGATTGGTTTTTGACTAATAACTTGAAAACGGTTAGAGATAATATGATAAACATGCGTAGCTAAAGTGATCAGTATGAAAAGAGCTTCAATTTGAGCCCAAGGTCAAAGGTCATGGGTCAAGGTCACACCATAGCAACAAGGTAACCATCATAAAAAGTCCTTAGTAACCATATATATTTAGAATCAGGATTAAGTATTTAGGTCGAATATACTATTTAACAATCGGAAGTTACAATTTGTCCCTAGCAACGGTCACAAAAGTACTTAGCAACCATATGAAGTGTGAATAGGGATGACTTGCTTTACTCAAATAACTAATTTTCATGACTGCTAGTGACATTTTGTAATAAGGAACAGACAAAACGTAAACAGAATCCCCTAATTTACCATACCGGGAAAGACCTCACATTTGTTCTTAGAACAAATGACCTTTCATTATTATTATTTTTCTTCTTCCGCGGAGGTTTGCCAAAAGGTGTCTCGACATATCATTCCGATACTTGGTACCATTAATCAGTCATATCCGGAGATGACATGGCTCATGCTTTTAGACAGATTTATTTTTAGTAACAGAGTTATCTGCCCGAACACGAAAACCCTTGTTAGCAGATAAACTCAGAAACCGTAACTGATTCTTAAAATCTGAAGTGTACAAACTGTCGCTGGACCTATGGCGATGATTTGTCATGCAAAAATTTTTTAGCAATCGACTTCCTGATTACGCGTTTTTGACCTAAAAAACGTCGCAACGCGTCAAAATTTTTTTCTCAAAAAACGTAGAGACTTGGGACCACCACCATTGATCCTAAGTGACATATGTTACATTTAAAAATGTCAAGGTCAAAGGTCAAAAGTCAAGGTCAAAGGTCACGATAGGTCTTGTTAGCACTATATCTCACAAACCATAAAAGATAGAAGCAGACAATAAATGGGAAAAATACTCCTCTTATTGAGACCTTCATTTGGTACATTTGACCAAAAGCTTGCGATGAACCATTTTCGAGTTACTGCCCTTTATGCGTTTCCGTATATAAGTTTTTTTGAAAACGGCTAGAGATAATATAGTAAACATATAGGTGTTAAGTGATCAGTATGAAAAGAGCTTCCATTTGAGCCAAAGGTCAAAGGTCATAGGTCAAAGGTCATACCATAGCAACAAGGTGACTGTTATAAAAAGTCCTTAGCCACCATATATTTTTAGAATTAGAATGATGTACTTTACTGAAATATATCATATCATGACCGGAAGTGGCATTTTGTCCCTAGCAACGGAATGAAAGTCCTTAACAACCATATATTTTTTTGGCTCGGGACAACTTTGTTTACTCAAATAACTCATTTTTATGACTGGCAGTGACTTTTTGTGCTGAGCAAGACACCAAATCCCAAACGCATCACATATATTTTTTGACTTTAGAGGAACAAATGGCAGTTTAATTATTTTTTATTTTTATTATTTTTTCCATTCTGTCAACTTATTGTAATCTAAAGTTCTCGTTTTATCTCATGGTCTTGTAATAAACATGAATATTTAGTGGTTAGATATAACTATACAAATTGATGCGTGTCTAATAAATGAGAACGGTTGCAAATTTAAGTCAGTAAAATCCTAGTAAAGCTAAAAGAACTGATTAACTGGAATATACCGTAATACACGGTAAACAGCAGTTATACCTGATTAAACGTCGTCGACGTCGTGTTAGATAAAAATATTGATTATCGTTAATAGTGAAAGCCAGTTTCATATACTTTAAATATTTCAGTTATAAGAGAATAAAATTAAACTTTTGATTTGCTTGTTTCGATATATCAGAAGCACAGTTCTGCAAAAAGTCAATTTAAAAAATGTTTCGACCAAGGTCTCTTAAAGAACCACGCCGCTCACAACTCAATACATTGAGTTCGTTGAACTAATAACGATGAGAACGTTAACATTAACAAAGCTATCTGATGTTCAATAAGATATTTGAACAAATGATAAATGTACTCTTTTATGTTTTGATTACACTATGCACTTACAATTAATGTCATAGTTTTGTAATATACAGAAGATTTTATATGTGTAAAAAACAAGTCTAAAATGAGATTACTTGTAACTGAAGTAATCTAATTAATCGATTTTATTTTGTTGAAATCTAACACAACGTTCAGTCGCAGATCATAAGCAAAAAGAACTTAAGCATCCGTATCCAAGAATGCCAGGTAAGCAAAAACTAAAGATACATTTAATAGTACGATGTGTACATTTTTCTGAGGAATTATTGTAGCGACAAACACAACAAGCAACAAACAAACATCAACAAACAATCAGCAAGAATCTCCCTGAACAAAGACCTTATAACAGGTGTTTTAGAATGTTGTCATCGGCGAGAAGTCACTAAATAAAAGAGAAACTAATATGAATCAATGGTAAATTAATACACGATAAATAAACTGTAAATAAACTGTTACAACAATTAAAAACACAATTATGCATGATGTTTTCTAGTACTCCAGAAACGTTAACCCTATTCAAACAGACGAAATTCTTTTTACAGAAATTTAGACTATACTAAAAGGTAGAACTCGAAAGTCGTCAAACGATAAGGTTATAGAACTGTTAGAATACTAGCTCCGAAAGAACCGTTTATTACCCGAAATCTAAAGATTAAATTATAGTGTAATATATTAATTTTGATGACAAATGTTTAATATAGCATACATAATATTAACTATAAATTTAAGATGCATTTCTTAAGAAATAACCTTATATCTACCAATAGATCAATTTAATTACTGCTTTACGCCCAGCTAGCAGTATTTCAGATATATTCAGGACCAGAACAAACAAAATATCAGCACAAAAGGGATGGGATGGGTCATAAGGAACACAATTGGACTGCCATTGAAAAAGTATGGAATATTAGGTAGCGGCTAAGAATTTAGCCTTTTGTAGTGCCTACAATTAGCTTGTTTGGGAATCAACAATAGGGGTCTTTATAATGCAAGGAGCGTGGCAATCACTCAAAAACGTTACCCACTATGGACGTAGCCAGGCTTAACTTATTTTGATCAGGGACCCGCTGAGCTGCTATTTGAGTCGACCACTGGGAAGCCACTCAGTATGTCCAAAGCTATCTACCGACAAAATAAAACTGAAACACCATTTCTAAGTGATTGTTTTCTTGGAAATTATATATTTTGTCTTAACCCTTATTTAAAACACCTTTGTATTAACATAGACAGACTTTTTCTATAATTTAATTTTACACGTTCAGTGTTTTACTAATAAGGATATGTTTATATTTCTGCAATGTGTTACATGGAGATACCAAAGAAAATATTAATTGTCATTAGTTGATTGATTTTATATCCTCATCTCATTATAGAAACCTTTCATGGAATCTTGTTATACCGATATTACAGTTGCTATTTTTAAAGAATATTTCACTCTAAATGATACGCAAAGAAATTTGTAAAAAAACTATTTTTAAGCTTTTATGATTTTTTTTAATTCACGACAATTAAACAATTTATTGCCTATACATATTTGTGCACTTACGTACTATAACATTTAAAAAATGTGATTTGAAAACTGTTAAAAACAAAATAACCCAAAACACACATTTAAAAACCACATAGACAATCACATAGAAACTTACCAAATACTGAGTGCAAAAGAACGAGCCCAAATGTATAATAAAGTATTTCCATGGTGAGATGAAATTAAATTCGAGATATTCTTTCAACAGAATAAACGAAATATATATCAATACAGGAATCTTTAAAACACAAAGTGGATCCAAAAATATGTTTTATCCAATATTTCTCTTATCGATCTATAAAAAATGTACCATCAGTATATTGTATATCTTGCAATAAGTTACTTGTCAATACAGCATATAGTTTTCGTATATATGTGTAAAATAATTGAATATCCCAATGCTATTTATAGATTACTATAATCATCAGCATTATCATGTTTCTGCGTTTGAAAATTGGTATAACCGTCAGTTAAATTGACAAACTTTCTATAAACACTTCCAATCAGAAAATATTTGATGTCCTATTGGTGGATAGTTTAAGAACATAGAATATTGATTGGACATTGCATCTCAGAGAAACTGTGCTGACCAGATTTAGCGGAAAGAAGAAAAAAATAAAAAATAAAAATGAAAATAATAAGAATGAAAAACCAGACAAAAACAATATGTCTCACAAAACTTCGTTTTGAAACATAACTAGTAATAATTGTGTGTGATGCCAACACAAAATGTCTTCCGAATGAACACCATTGCCACTATAATCGTTAGCATGTTAAAAACCCCTCAAATCCCTAAACTTCGTTTGTGAGAAATAATAAGAAACCGGACAAAAACAATATGTCTCCAAAAACATCGTTTGGAAGACATCTAGTGCTGCCTGTGATTGCAAGCAAGTAGCAAAATGTCCACTCCAGTCTACAAACATAGTCGTTCACATGACGTGCTTAGTTTGTGCATTAAAACAACATACAAATCAAATTTCATTGCAATCGGACTAAGTTGATGTTTGATGAGGAGTTTGGTGAAACGGATGCAATTACAAAATGGCGTCGTTCGCGTCTAATTTATTTTGGCAATATTGTCAGTATAGTCAGTTGTATCAGTATACCAATTTTCATTGAAATTGCTCTGTCCATTGCTAAGATCTAAGAACTGCACTTTTTTCTTCAACTGCGGCCATTTTGAAAATGACGGCTATTATGAAAATTCCAAAAATGGATTGCAAAACTTCAGGCCACACTTAACATGTTCCTAAAGTGTCATATTGATTAGACATTGCATCTCAGAGAATAATAATAAAAAGAAACCGGACAAAACAATGTCTCCAAAAACTTCGCTTGGGAGACATAATAATAGGAAACGATGAAAAACAACAAGTTTCCCCAGAACTTGCTTTCGGCGACTTAATAAGAAACGGTGTTATAACAATAAGTCATAATAATAATGCAAATATTACCAAGATAATGCAATATATATATTAATAGATTACAGAGATTTTACAAATTACACAAATTTATTTCTTATTAAATTAAAAGCAAGAAAAACAATGAAAAATTTAAAGAAAAAGTCAAATGTCGGTAAGAACAGACTGTCAACTGTATTAGCGGTAGAGTTAATACAAGGCATCACTTCAATGAAGACTAAAATGACTACATATTGATGCCGTGTGAAACACACAATATTTAGAGAAAAAAGTTAGTTCATCGTCATCCAGGAAGTATCACAAAAGAACGTTTGCAATGAATTCAGCCGGGCATAAACTGTCCATATAAACGGAGAAGTCAATAGGGTTGATATTAATTCTATCCCGCCAGAAATCATCTCGTTTTTCCTTAGTAAAGTAGCACGAGTGTTCGATAATGTTCGGTAAAATGAGTCACATCTTTCACACGATAATTTCATGTCTTTATATTTCGCTAAGCAACACAGGTCAATTAAGTTCTGGAAAATGTCTAGCAATTTTCCATGCATTTTGTACTTTAATGAGAGGGTGTATTCTTAAACAATTTCAAAATCGCAATCGGTAGATATTCTTGTGTTCCATAAGATTTCTTCAGTTTTAAATACATTATTCTTCACTTCTTTTGACCATGTTGATTTTAAAGGAAATATTCCGGTATCCAGAAAAGATGTTACATGTTACAGAAGGCCATATAGAATTGTTAATCATATCAAGTCCGGAATAAACCCAATTTGTTCTGCAACGCATCTATATTTGTAGGCCAAAAGTCGGGTTATCATAATTTATTTCGGCAAAGCACTGTTTTTTAAGCGACTTCCAAAAAATAAAAGTTTAGAAATATTGATCCGCGTCTCTATTGAGTGCCATATAATGAGACTAGGGCACTTATCGGATCTCGTTCTAACAGATAATCCTTGTATTGTTTTACATACAAAACGATGTGCTCTTTCCAATAGCAAAATTTTGTTCTTAGTAAGATTATTCCACAGCTATTTAATTATTATTATTATTATTATTATTATTAATATTATTATTATTATTATTATTATTATTATTATTATTATTATTATTATTATTATTATTATTATTATTATTATTATTAATATTAATATTATTATTGTTATACAATATTTGTATAGCGCATTATATAATTATAGAAAATTACACTAAGCCATTTACATTAACACAGATACAATAATGCAGAGTACATTTATAACTAATTAATAACTAATTAACTAGCTACATTATAGGTTAGATTGCTTATCAAAGGAGGAAACGTGACGGACATAATATAGGGTTTTCTGTGTAAATGTGTAGACGTTCTATGATTCAAGCGTGTTTTCTTCTGGATTGATTTGGGTAAACATTATAGATTTCTGTCAAAGACGCCAACTACGCAGTTTTTTTTCGGTTTGTAAACAACAAATTCCTCAAAAGAAACTAAAATCGGAAACATTACAATACCAAAAGCAAAGACAAAAACCTTGTCAAAGAAAAGACAACAATTCTTTATAGAAATCTAGTATGTTGTCACGGACAAAATAATAAAATAATATTGGTTTATTTCCTTTTTTAAGCAGTATTATCAGATAAAATATTGAACATTGAATGTCTTTGTAATTACCATTTGCGTGCAATACAATATTACCAATACTATGCCCAATAACAATTTTGAATATTAGTATACTTTGACATGTTTCTCTTTAAATTAGACTTCTTTTCTTCGGAATGACTGAGCAGAGTAAAAGTACTGCAATTTCTTAAAGATACTTCTTAACATGAAAAACAATGTAGTAAAAAGTCATAAGGAAATTTAATAAAGACAACCAAAGCTTCCTTTGTTTATTACGATCAGAATCGTCTGTACAGAAATTAATTTGAACGAATACGACATGTTAGTTCATCTGTATGATATTGCATATCTTAAGAAATCGAAACTTATTGTTATGTAAGAAGCACATTTTAAATCTTTACTCGCTAGAAGTACTTATGATCCTAATTACACAAGGAATCGGTTTTCCCTTTGCAACTTGATACATGTCGAACAAAAATTGACAAAACAATATGAAGAAACTTGGTATTATCCCATATTTACACATGCTTATTAAATTTTATTGCAGTGTTTTACCCAACCTGATTATTTTATTTTTTCAATGATACCGCGCTGCAACAGTATATAAGGTATAACAACTTCACACTTGCAACAACAATATTGAATTCTAAATCGTAGTTACGGTACAAATATTTTCAATACTTCTCATAGACAGAAGCGTTGGTAATAACAAGTTAAGCAATTAATTAGACAATGACATTTCAAAAAGACCAACAATAAAATTGAAGATAAAACTTACAGAAAAAAGAATAAACTATTAAAAAAGTAGTATTTTTACATACTGGACAAGTCAATTTCTACTATACTTTTTTACAATAAACAAGCTCACGATGTCGTCCACAAAATGACTTTGGTAAATAAGAGTTAAATTTGAGCATTCTCTTAGTATGTTTAGTAAAGGAAAATTCCTTTCTCGCTTGTCCTTGTATTTGAAGTTAGTTATCAAATAATATTGTATGCTTTAAAACATAAAAATGTAAAATAGCTGAGGAGAGAACAAACTTAGGAAGTTCTGCAAAATAAGTTCCTATAAAAATTCCGATTGTTTGTTAAAATATGCAATAACAGTAGAAACATCTTTAAACCAAGACGATATATTTAATGTAAAACAGGATATATCCATTTCCAATTCAAAGATGAAGCTCATTATCAGTAAATTCTGAGATTGAAAAAATCATTTAATTACGAAATTTTCCCTTACACAAAACTTTCGTATATAAAATGTGTTTAAGTCAACATGTTCCTAGCAATTGACTTAAATTTATATAGCAACTATTATTCAATGTTGAAACTATTCGTCTTGATTTAACCTACCAGTACATATGTAGGAGCAAACACTGCAACAGAAAAATAATTAAAAAAATAACCCAAACCGCAACCCATATATTTTCTACTCGTCACTTTGTTATGGTGATATACATCTGTTCCTACTTATGACAAGTCGACTTATTTCACAAATTATGAAGACTTAATTATGCGACAAGTAGGGGCATATATATGCCACCATAATTGGCACATTGCAAAGTACTGATCTCTCAGAGTAGATGTGAACAATCGCACGTCACGTTTCTTTCCTTTTAGGCAAGCGATACATTTCATACCGAAATAATTTACCCAGTCCGCGTATTGCTGTAAATACTGAACCGCTTTGTGAAAATTTGTTCACGTCTTGTTCCTGTTTGAACTGTTGTGAACTAATTTTACAAAGATCCATTTAAAATGTGAGTCCTAAGTCTTTGTCACATTAGTTAAGTTACATGATATTGGATCATATTTCGTACTTTTTTCCAACTTAAAAAGGGACATGAACATTTAATTTTAAACTACAAATATACAATGTGACAATCGCTGATAAAGGTAAAATATATGCAACTATGCATTGTGAAAAAATAACATTTCATCTTTAAGCAAAACATATCCTGATTTATTTAATAAAGTTTCATTTAACATTAAAGCAATATAAAAATCCCAAATGTAGAGTATGACAGTTTATTAGATAACGAGGTGTTTTATGTGTTCAAAATAGATATAATTAAAAGAAAGTATATCTGATATTGTCAATATTAGATAACAATGAATAACATGATTTAATTTTGTCACATTGAACGAAGTATTTTGAACAATAGATAAATTATTGTAATAGACAGAATTCTTTATTCACGTTTTATGACGCCTAACACGTATGCTGTCAGAAAGCATCCAGTGTATACAGAATAAAACATTCCTGTGTTATTCGTTTCGTATATATACGGAACTTATGACTCGCCAGGAAATCAATTATTTAAAATAATCGTTTCAGCCATCATAATATGAAACTATGACAATATATGTGTAGTAATTCTGCCATGATTGTTTTGAAAATGTGTGTTTAGTTGTACAAATAAATATAAGCTAGCTTTTGAGAATTTATAATAACTGACCGAATATGCTAAAATATATCTGTAATTTCTAGACAAAGACACGCAAATATTACAAGAAGAAACATTCTGCATCGAAATTAAGCTGTGATGTGCTATATGACGCCTTTAAAATAGCTTAGGAGTCGAATAAACAATAAGTTTTTATTATTTATCGCTGGATAATCTCTTTATAGATTAGCATTCTTCTTTCTAAATGTCGAGCTCGTGTCAATTTGGTAGACATTTTCGTTATAACATAAGCAGGTTACAGTGTTTAACATGCAATTTTAGTTTTGATGTTCTTTATATCTAAAACCAGAATATTGATCTTCATATAAAAAAGTTAAAACATGTCTTTTGATTTCACGCAATTATTTCTGTATCCTTTTTTAATACTACGACTTATTTGCAGTGTAAAGCAATAATACGTGTAATGATTTTAAATCCATTAAAAATTACATCAACAATGGATGTTATTTAAGATCATTATAACAAAATGCATATGACTTGCATTTTATTAAAAAAAAAACATTTTTTACTTCTATTTTTCTTAAGAGAATGCTATTCCCGGTTCTCCAACTACATAAATTCCCAGCGATTCCCCACCTAGAAAATCTCGCTGGGGTTCATTTGGTTATGATATGAAAATCCACCCTACTTGAATATAGACACCATTTGTAGAAAAAAGTGACTTATCGTACCCGCTACTTTCTCCTTCCTTACCCAATACTTCATACATGCAGTCAAATTTTGATCCCGTCCGTTCATCCATACCCTTTAACCTTTGATTCTTTTATTATCTTGTATTTAAAGAAAAAAAATTATTGACAGTAGTCATATGAAAGACATTCTGATGAATAGAGAGAAAATAATGTTGAGCGTATTTGAAACACAAATAAAGTTGTGGACCGGATGTAAACTATATGAAAGCACATCGTCGATAATGTTTCATTCTGACAAAAAGAGCCGAACTTACATTGAATTAAAATTTAATTAGAACGAATGAGTCTAATTTCGGTTCTATTTGATATAATTAGACATTATAGCATAGTGAGACAAGTTAGATCAGTTGTCGAAAAAAAACTGTTGAATTAGGTAAAATATTATTAAATGACCAATGGCATTTTCATAATAACCCATCCCACCCACTGCGAATATCACTGATTTGTTTATGTATATTTGTTTATTTGTCAGTGTTTACTGGTATAAACCTTTTCTACACCTTGTTTGGGACATTTAGGAGAACATTTTTTATAAAATAAAGAACGAATTTAGAATACAATTGTTTATGCCAATGCAAATTGTTGTGGTTCCAACCTATTTCCTCCGAAATGTCGCAAATTCGTCTTCATTACGTTAAACAAATAAATCAGGTATCTAACCAACCTAATCATCCCAGAAAAGTTCACTCATTGTATCTAAATGTATTGATATTCCAAATTTCTTTAAAGCTACATCGCCTTCTCATGAAAATGTAACACAGATTTAATTGCATTATTAAATTGACAAAACACTTAACATATTATGTAAATATTGCAACAGTGCGTCATAAGGCGTTTAGTGATGTTCTTTTGGAATGGGGAAGATACTATGAATAGCCAACCCAGACAATAGTGGGTGACATGTTTAGAGACTACCACGCTCGTAGCATGTTAGTGCCCTTTCTTAGCTATCAGAGAAGAACTAGTGCATTGTATCCGTTACAATTTTTCTAACTCTGAACACTTTGGTTCTCTAAATAATGTAAGAAGTAAATGCCAGACTGTCAATTCGCAGCTTGATGATAAGTGTTTAAAAAACATAATGTTTTTAATTCGAAAATGAGATCATTGTTGCAACGCTTTTTTTTCTAGGGGTTTTTGCAGGGTACCCCAGCTCTCCCCTAATAACAAGTAGGCGCCGTCAAATAGGTGAAAATTTGCTGGACGTGGTGTTAAACGTTATTAAAATACACAACACATTATCAGTACATATTAACATTGTCTTAACAAAACGCAACGTAGGGATATGAAATTTTCTTCTCATATAGCTTTCAAGCTATTACGTTTACATTTGGTAAATTTTGAACAAGTAATGGAGGTGTAAAGAGCCAATGGATTTTTATTTTTCTAAAAATATTAAATATATGAATTAGGAGTTAATGTTTAGAGTAAGCTATTCCTGTCTGTTGCAACACACGCCTCGTGCCGCTGGCAGTCGAAACATCGCCTTACAAGTTATCCCATTATCTATACATATCCCAGTCTAAGTTGACTATTGTAAAACATCGTACAAAGAAATTATTAATTACGCTTTCTCATAGTTTTAATTGCGATGATCCGACGGATGCATCATCTGCCTTACAAGCAAAATTTAATTTCTAAAAAGACTTGCCATCAACAATAAACCTTAATTCTCAGCTGCAGCAGCATTCTACTTATTTAATTTTTTCTAGTTTTATTTTGGTTAACACTTCTATGTCTTCTATGTATTTAAAATAATATCATAAAACTTCAAAATTACATTAAGATTTAACTCATATTTTAAAAATACAAAGACTATGAATTCAATATTGAGTACGTCAAGTACATGTTAACCCGTGTTACTTTGAATATTGACTATATATTATACTTTAAAAACTAAAAACTATAAATGTTGACTCTTTGTTTAAGGTTTAAATCTGGAAGAATGAACTATTTCTAAAACTATCAAAAATATATAATAAAATATTGATTTGTATGTTTTAAAAAAAAATTGTACTTCATATTTCGAAAGCTTTTAAAAGAACAATTTAAAACAATGGACACACTTGCATGAAGCAAACACGTGAATGACTGAGCATTTTTTAATGGCATTTAATGACATAAAACTCTCCAAACATTATTTGATATTTCTTTAAAATTTATTTAAATTGACATTTGGTTTAGATTTTTTGTAGTGGAAGGAAAGCAAATAACTTACTTTATTGTAGATAAAAACTAACAAGCTAATAGCAGTCAATACAGCTTCTATTTTTGAGGTTACTTAGACTGCACTGCTTTGCGATTAAAACAGGTAAAATATTTACTCAATAGATCTTTTTTTCACATTAAGTTACTTTAAATATTTTCTTCGGTAATAATAACACACGTGGAAAATATTATACTCTTTTTAGGCCAAGCACTTGTAGAAAAAGGCGTAGAACTATTCCTGTTGAGTATAATTAAACCAGAACCAACACAGAACTCACTTCAACTCGCCACAAAGAAACAAAAAAGAAAGTGCTATGGACGAGTAAACCAAACCACTTATTTTTCTCACAATCATAATCAAATTATGACTTGCAACATACAGTGACAGACCTTTATACACACATATTTAAATTAACTGCCAATTGCTCCATATTTCTGTTAACGTGATCACGACGAATAAACAAATTAACAAATATAAATAAACGAACAACAACTGAATCAAGTGAGATATCAAATTCGAATTAGATAAGCCTTACACAATAACATAATCATTACTATTTGCTTAGAGTGTATGTGCCAAATCTACTTAGTTTGCTTTCCACATTTTTGGCGTAAGAAAAAAAAAGGAATAATATTTAACCTTATTATATGCAATCTGCTAGTTTTGTTATTTTCTTTTGGAATGAGATTAAAAATTGCGATAATTGTACATACATAGAGAATTTATCACAGGTGAGACTATCAAAAACGTCAGCCAATATCTAAAAATAAACATAATATGACACATTTTAAAATAGCAAACAATATGGAAAATAGCAAAGAACACCGACTGGACAACAAGATCCAAAAGTCAAAGAACAATTACAAATCCGAACAAAATAAAAACCATGGGTTCACTTAGGTGCTTCAGACGAGTAAGCAGTGCCTGTCTCTAATTAAACCGTCGAGTCTAAGAAAAAGTATAAACCAGGAATAGGAAACACTACCTATGACTCAGCAAAAACGTCCGATCGTACTTGAGAGATCGAGAGATCAGATAAGTTCCAGTAATTGGAAGAACTATAGAGTACTGAATCGAGATAAATAAACTCCAGAATAGGGCAAGGATCGAATATTGCCGTGAAGACAGGGAAGGTACACAAGTGGTAAATCCATTATATCATAGATTGTAATCTGTAGCTTTAATAAAATGTCAATTTAAAAAGGATCCGTATAGAAAGCTGAAATTTATATTGGTGGTGGTATAGATATGAAATATATATGTTACATATTGGATGGTAGAACATTAATATAAAATTTAGTCTCGACTAGTGTTTTTCTGTATTTTTTGTACAAAAACAAATCTACTGACCTAACAGGGTGAACAATAAGTTCCACTGAAATATGAATTGTCTGTGGACATACGCACCAAACAAATAAAAGAAATATAAACGATTTAAATATCCAGGAATTATTAACGTCTTTTATAATTTTATTTCATTTTTTTCGCCTTTCGTCATCATATCAGAAACATGCCTTCGTTTGGGACTTATTCCTATAGGACATGGTTTTGTTGTTTGTTTTTTGAGCAATAAAAGCAACTTAACCAACGCCCGCAATATTCTTTTTGCGACGTACCTAAAACTAATTTCGGTTCGGGAAACGTGATTTCAACTGTGTTTGCATTTCATAAGTTAAGAACATGTTACTTGGCTTTTGCAATCCAACTACACCAACGTGATTAAACAGTAAGAGTTTTCTTTATTCCTCCTGTTTCGATCGTTCATTATTTCATCTTCAATATGCTATATATAAACGATATATGAACTTGATTCTCTTTTTAGTCCTGAAATTAAGTTCATTCTTGATTTATTAACTTCTTCTTTTTTTTAATTTCAATGGCAAGTTCAAGATTTTTCGATAATTAAGTCCATGTCTGTTAAAAATATTCATTGATTGCAATACTGTGTAAAATAAAAACTAATGAATCATGATTCACTGCCATGATGAAGGAAATCTTTAATTTTCTTTTTCCAACAAATAAAATGGTTTTGCGGCCGGATATTGCTTTAAAAAATGTACAATTTTTAATTCTAAAAATTAAAATTAGATTTTGATTCGAACTTAAAATTAAAACAACTACAATGTAGAGTGCGAATCATTTCTAAAACTATAAACTGACAGTTTTTGTAAGGTTAAGTAAATCAGTCATTTACTTAGTTATAGATGGTAAAAATAAAAAAGTTAAACTGATCATAACTGGTTTGTCATCAAAATTGACATTAAAATGGTAAAATGAGCCTTTGTTACACACTTGCTCTACGTGACAGTAAAATTTCAGGCATTTAGAATTATTATTATTATCAAGTCTAATGTACAATGTCTTCTTAGTATTCGTCTAATAATCAAAGTGCTCGCCTCTTCACACATCCTCATTACGACAGCAAAACCAACATCCACTGCAGCAATTCTTTGTATTTGGAGATACGTCGAGATAGAAACGTTTCAAATTTATATATTATTGTCTATGTCTACATGTCTGTTCAGAACTTTCTTGTCTGGAAAAATTATACCTCATTGGGTTGTATTTTAAAAGGAATAAGAACATGTATTTATAAAAGAAATTATCAATATAATATAGGATTAAACGCTTATTTATCGGTAATTCGCGATGTATGAACGAGATCGAATGACTCACAAACAAATAAACATCAGAAGGTCGTGTATAGGTTTGTGAGTTTGTCGACATCGTTCATACATTGAAAGCCGGTAATGATAAGTTTGCGAGTTAGTTGATCTCGTTCCTACATCAATGAATAACCGAAAATATGCGTTTAACCCTTATAGTCCTTACAATTGTTGTTTAGATTTTTACTATTTTTTCCAAACATAAAATTCCATTATAAGTTTGTGACGCGTAGGAATATAAACAGCGAACTGAAGACGAAGACGTGATCGGTTTATTGGGAATTACTGGCATTAGCATATTTTACGATATGCCGAGAAGATTATTACTAAAACAAAAGAAGACAGAACAACAATATAATATGTTCGTAAAATCCGTATACTTATGTTTATCATTGAAACGGTTTATATGTAACGTCATGTGTGACGTCATAGCTTTTTAATCGCAACGTTAAACTAGCTAGACTTTTTTTGTTAACAGGAACAGGAGAAACAAAAGTTGTCATTGTACGATGGATTTGTACAAATGGAAGGAGCAGTGCTGTTACTTGTAGTGGGTGGCATAGCCGTGCATCGTGCTCATATCGCTCATTTTTTGTGACTGAGAAAATAAACGTTTTACGGCTATTTTGTGTATTCGAAATGATTTTTAATTGAAATTAATAGATAAAAACGCAAATTTACAAGTATCGTTTATATGTGCCTTTACATTCACATTTCGTCCACACTCGAATTCGAATTGAATCCAAAGCACGGTGTACTATTTTCTTGTTTGTATTTCTCTAAACAAATGATTCCATAATAATAATATACAGCTGCTTCAACTAAATAACTTTCCGTTTAAGCGATTCTTTCCTCGAGATATTTTATCCCCACAATTCGAGTGTACTAGCTAAGTTAATTATCTGAATCGTACACAAACATGACCACCATATTTTTCAGGTTTAGCAACTCAAAAGTAGTTCACAAACATTCGTTCATAAAAGTGTGAACTGATGTGGGAATTACTGATTTTAAGCATTCTGACCAATAAAAAATGATTATAAACGTAAACGAATATAAGATAAGAATTATGATGACATTTGGACAAAGTACTTTTATTACACTATATAAATAATAATAATCTCACCTTCATAAACAAAGACAAATTTCAAATATGTTCCAATGTTAAATTGTCTTTAATATCAGTTAGATTAGCTTCCACTGTATATTTTTTCTGCAATCAATATATTGTTGTTTTACTCCTAGCCTTTTCTTAATTTAACTCTAACAATAGAAAAAATCTACTACCGCTATATATATTTAACTTTCTGTTATAGAGATGATTTACACAAAATGTCTACTAATAAAATATTGCTTCCATAGTTATTTACCTGTTTGAAATATGATATCTGTTTAGTATTCGTGTGATGATCAACTGTAAAAGATAGATGAAAATTGTGTCAAAATGCATTAAAAATGAACATTTACATGTATGAATCAAAATTAATAATAAGTATATACAGTTTGCAAGTTAAAAGGTTAGTTTCGGATCTTATTATAAAAGCCACAACGACATCCAATAGAAAGACTGCTAAGATAAGATAAGATAATCTTTATTTAAAGTCGGCAAGACAACTAACAGATAACACAGACTCTCAAGAACCTTTGAACCGACAAACATATATACAAATAACAATTATAAATACACATATACAAACAATATACTACATTCAGACATGCATGCAGAAGATTTAAAAACTAAAAAAGAAAGATGGATATATATATGCGTGCATATAGCACTACATAATTGACATGAAATGAAAGCGGCAGAATAAATAAAGTAAAAAGTGGGAGCAAAATAAATGTAGTAAAGCAAGGCACTAAAATAAAGCACAGCAAAAACACTAAGCAGCATGCTATCAATATAAATATACTAATTTAAAGCTCTAAAAAATAAAGCAGAACTTAAAACTTATACTAAATTAAAGTTCAAAGAAATAAAGCAGAACTAAAAGCTATAAAATAGATAGAAAGTAAAAGAAATGAACTACTGAAGCAACTGTAATTTTGATGGAGTATGCTGCACCAGAAAATGAAAATGAAAATTTATGATGCACCAGATGATGCACCAGAAAAAGAAAATTAAGCATAATTTTGACAGGCCAAACAAGTACAATTTTTTCCATTCCAAAAAAGACAGCTGACTTTTAAACTTATTGAAGTTCGTGATAGATCTAAATTTTTCTTGTAGTGAATTCCAAAGTACAGGGGCAGCATACCTAAAAGACTTCTTACCAAACTTTGTAGAGTTTATTCTTGGCACCTGTAGGAAATTAGAATACCTAAAATTATAACTAGTCTCTTTCCTGTGCAGTAAGTTACTTAAAAAAGGTGGTCCTAAGCCATACAATATCTTAAAAGTTTCAATAGCCATTGTTCTTGTTCTTTTTACATACATAGTAGGTAGTTTTGCTCTTTCCAACAGATTATCATAAGAAGATTCAAAATCATAGTATACAAATCTTAAAGCTCTCTCCTGTATTTTTTCAATTTTATTTGTGTTAGCTTCGGAACAAAAATGCCAAGATAATGGACAAAAATTAAAATTTAACTGTATAAAAGTGTGAAAAGTAGTTAACCTGTTCAACTTACTAAGATTGTTACTAATACGTTTAAGAATGTTTAATTGCTGAACAGGTTTTTTTACACAAGTTTGTTATGTGAAAATCAAAGTTTAGCTCGAAATCAATATCAACACCTTAAAGCTCAACAACGTCATCACATGTGATTTTGGATGTGCCAATATAAAAAAAACAGGAGGTTTATTGTAATTTTTAAGGATTTACCTGCATACAGTTGAATTTAAACCAATTAATTAATACATTGCTTTCTGACTGTAATACATCAATAACCTGATTGTAATCAGGAGAACGAAAGGAAAGAGTATTTGTCATCAGCATAGTTGTATAAATCCCCAATTGATGAAATACAAAATGTCATTGATAAAAACATTAATGAGTAAGGGTCCTAAAATCGACCCTTGTGGAACACCTTTTTGCATTTCAGCCCAGCTGCTGACAAAGTTGCCAATTTTAATTTGCTGTTTTCTTTTTGTTAAGTAAGAATTTAAAAGGTAAGCAGATTTCTTATTAATACCAAATGCTGAGAGTTTACAAATAAGAATGTCATGTGGAAGACAGTCAAAGGCCTTAGACAGGTCCATAAGAATGGCCGCATCATATTTATTATTGTCTAAGGCCTTTTTCCAGTCTTCCAGCAGTCTTATAAGAGTTGTTTGACACCTATGGCCTTTTCGAAAGGCACATAAAAAGTAATCAAAAATGTTATCAAAATAACTACATAGCTGTTCTGATAAAACCTTCTCATACATCTTTGATGTGAATGGATCATTTTTCTTAAATAAAGGTGTCACCTGGGCTTCTTTGAGCCTGTTTGGAAAGACAGATGTTTCTATAGTAAAATTTATAGGTTTGGTAATGTTTGGTACCATTGATGCCTTCCCTATTTTCATTAGTTTGACTGATACACCAGTAGCTTTTTTTGCTTTAAATTTATCAACTATTTTAGTAACAGAAGTATCATTTGTAGGTTAAATTTAAAATTATCTTTTTGAAAACCTTTTTCATTGATTTTGTCCAGATAGGATATTGATTTTCATCAAATTTGTAATCTTTGCCAATTTCTTTGGCTACATTTACAAAAAAAGAATTAAATATTTCTGACACTTCCTCATCTTTAGTTAAAATTTTATCTTCTTCTTTCACAATTATTTTGGTTGAGTGCCAGTTGTCTTTTTTGAAAAGTAAGTCTTGATTGTTTTCCAAAAATCTACATTCTTGCATCCTCCAAGACATCTTTCTTGAAAATATTTATTTTCTGGTTTTCATTTGAGCTTATTTACAAGATTTCTCTTAGTTTTATATTTTGTTCTTTGAGCTTTTGCTGTTTAAAAAGATTGAATGTGACATTTTCTTTTCACATATTGCCTTTCTAAGCTCTCTGTTCATGTATGGAAGTTGATTGTTTTTCTTATACATTTCTTTAATTGGTACATGCTTATCAAATACTTTACAAATTTCCGATTCATAGTCTTCATATACTTAATTGACATGTGATTCAATACTAACAGGACTCTCAGATGGACAAATATGTGGTAGACTTATATGTATATTAGCTAAATCATTATTCAGCAATTCTTCATTTAGATTTTTTAAACTTCTATATTAAATTTTTTGCTTCTCATTTGATGGTGCAGTGTTATTGATAACTGTACTAATCATATTATGACAGTCACTAATACCTGTAGCTACATTTAAAGTTTTCATACATAAGTTTTTAGAATTAGTAAGTATAACATCCAGTAAAGACTCTTTACAATTTTTCATATGACAAGTTGGTTCTTTAATTAAATTGTCTAAATCAAAAACATCCATAAGTTCAGCTAGTGTTTTTTCTTTTTGATTCATTGATCATATCATATTTCAGATCCCCAATGATCATATAATTATCATACATTGTTATACATTTATCTACTGTGCTAGAGAATTCTTTACTAAAACAAGCATCTTTCATGCTTGGTGGTCTATAAATACAAATGATGACCCATTTTGTTTTGTTCAAAATTACCTCATTAATAATGTTTTCTAAAGTTTTATTTTCCAAATCAGTTCTTCTTTTTGCAGGTATCTCTGATCTTATAAAAGCATCCAGAAGTAACATGCATCACAATATATAGCTCTGTGCGATACATCTACGGCTCTGTAGCAAATTCCACAAGGATTTTTGGGTCCAGGATTTAACGAAATGTCACCACTGATTATGACTAGAATAAGCAGTCTTTGGTTTCTTTGCTTGAACTCAAGTGCCATTTTATTCAGATGTAGATAGAAATATATTATGACTTCATTCTCGGGCTTGTAATCATTTGCTAGTAGTGTGTTAAATGTCATAGCAAAAAAGTCATGATGATAAAAATGCATGGGTGAAATGGCTGGTGTTCCAGTGTATGGAGTAGCATAAATTTCCTCTTTGTAATGTATGTGCAGTGAGAATAAGTTTTTTTACACGATTTATCATGATTAAGATCAATGATGTTCCCTGAGTGTGTTGATTCAGTAGTAGATTTCTCATAAAAGTTGTAAAAGTTCTGTGATATTACTGTAAGAGCAAGTAGTAACTGGACTGGCTTCATTGTTTACAATCTTCGGGGGCCTCGGTGGTCAAGGTAGTTCGTCTACCATTGATCACGTGGTGTGTCAACACTGAGATTGCGGGTTCGATTCTCACTGCAGGCAGGGTGTACTCGACTTCAATCTTAATTGACAAGGATTGCCAGTTTTCCTACCGCAGGTCGCGGTTTTTTCCGGGTACTCCGGCTTCCTCCCCCAATAAAAACTGGACGCCTTGATATAGCTGAAAAATTGTGAGTGGCGTTAAACACCACCAAACAAACAAAACAAACAATCTTTGGTCCTCCGGTCAACATCTAGGACGTTGGAGTTATCAACCAAAACACGTATATATGGGCCGATGCTTCGAAAAAACTAATTCATTCTCTATGTTGATATTCGAAGTCTATTGACCACGCCTAAATTTTTATTCATATTCCCAATATACATATAAGTAAAATACTATGTACTTTTATCAAATCTTCTCGTTAAATACGATCAACTTCAGTTAAATACGAGACATGATGACTAGAGTGCATTGCATGTATAAAACAAGATTCATCCCCGTTGACATTTAAGTATTTTCAAAGAAGAGGTTGAATACATTCTTTTCTATTTGTATAGATCTAATTTTATCAGGTTTAATAGTTTTTTCTGTCATTAATATCCTGTCATCGTTCGTCTCTTTGCTGTTGTTTTATAAATTTACCACTAAATATAGAGAAACAACATCTAACGGAACTTTTTGTTTTACTTATCTTGCTGTTGTAGAAATGAATTACAAACATAATGTTGACAGAACCATTTCTTTGATGATTAATCGAATGTCATTTATTAGGATTAACGAACGATAGGCGTGTTGCTTAGGTTTTAAACTTCTTTATTTGTTAATTTAACACAATTTTGCTTTATGATAAAACATAAGGCCGAAGATCAACATGCGTACATCCCACATACAATAATGCAAAAAGGTCAGAAAAAAGTTTGACAATTTTTGTGGAAACCGATCAAAGTTAAAATAGCAAAAATGTATTTTGTATTTAAGTTTTTCTATTGCTAGTTCTACACAAGTAGAGTGCGCCTTTGCAATTTTAATTTTACTTTCCTATTGAGATCCTAAAAGTTGTTAGTTAAGAGGTATTTAAAGATTTTAAAGTAGTTTAATGATATAATTGTAAAGCCAGTAATATAGAAGTCATATTTAGTACAACAAACTGTGACGTAGTAATCTGTTAGGAGAGGAACTCAAAGGAAACTGTATACTCATATAGGTACTAAATATACGTTGGCGTTTTAAAATGTATAGTGCCGTCTAGACGTTGGATAATAGATTTTTAGCGTAATAACAATTGCATTCCCATTCCTCGTATGAATATTTCCTTTCGATTTAGTTTAAATCAATTGTCACCTGTCATCTACTGAATTTGCAAAAATAAAAAATATTGAAAATGTATATGGGCTAAAATATTTATCAGTTATCTAGTATTATATTGTGTTATGGATAAAAAGTACCTAAAACATGAGCAATCAATATTTTCTTGGTATGTGGAATAAAAATTATGTTTTGGCTATTTAATTCAACTCAATAGTCAATTTAATCAATGATGACATAACATCTTTTGCTGTCAATCAGCCATACACATTGAACCATATAAAACTATTGCGCTGATTTCATACCCAGTACAACATTATTTGTTCGATACGAATTGATATATTGTTATTTTCCAGAAAAATAAATAAAATTAATTTGCTTCCCACTACTGTTTTATTTTCCTCTGATTTCACTTTGTTAAACTATATATACACACAAATATTGCTACATCTTTACGTCTTTAGTTCAACCATTAACTCTAACATCAAAAACGTACCTGAAGATTAAAATAAATTGTAACAATAATTTGACTGATTTTTTTAAAGTACAATTTAAACCCGTGTACTAATTTCATCATTTTTGCATAACGTTGAAGTGCGTGTCTTTCTGAAACTGAAACGTCTAGGCGTATCGGTTACAATCTAATATATGTTTTGTTCGTTTATTAAATAGCTTATGTTTTGGTAATGCACAGGTCAATTAATATGATCTGCATGACTGACTTCAAAATAATCCAAGTTGAAACTATATGTGCCATTCAAATGAGCGATTTTAACATGAACATCTGGTTACTTATGGAAATAGATTTCAACGATCTACAAGTTTTAGGAATTAATGAGGTAACGTGGGAAAAATAATTAGTTTGCTTGAACCAAACGAAAACTGCATAATCACAGGATAACTCTAAAGCTGAGTACAGTGTAAGTACATTATTTTCTTAAGCTTCGCCAACACAGTGTCCTACATGTAAACTGTTAAATTATGTGTTTATTTAAGTTTTCGTGGACCACACTGTGAGCTTTTCCATTGCGCAACCCACAGCGCGTTCCCAGGTGGATGAAATGGGATACCCTCGTTGGGTGTTTTCAGGTCACGAAAAGCTTGACCGCTGACTACAGTAGATAACCTGTTTGGATAATGCCACGCTCCTTAAACGCTCAAGACCAACATTGTAGATGTCGGTTAAGAGTAAGCTCGTTGTAGTCGCTACAAAAGACTTAATTTTGTGTCCGTACCCACACCGCATATTGTTCCTGAGGCATTACAAAAGTTTGCCCTTCGGTTTACTTTCCCGAATTGTTTTATTATTTGTTAACTTTTTCGTCCTGAATATGGCTGCAATACTGCTCAGTTCACGTAAAGCAAACACACACTTAATCAATATTTAAAATTTTATTTTATTTTCTAACAAAATAATGTGTACGAAACCATTTTATAATTTAAATTGTCCACTCCATACAAAAGCAATATACACTATCAAAAGTCAATAAGAGACGACTGCAATTTATAACAGTAATTGATTCTCAAAACATGTTACTGAGGTATTTGTAAGTTTCATACAAAAAATACAATAACAGAGGTAAACAAATTAGCATAACATGCTGTTAATAAACCATTAAGAATTATGACAAAGAGCATGCAAGAAGTACAATGCATAAGACCAGAAAAAGCGTTTTGTATGCTATGAAACATGGCAAGTAAACCGACCAAACAACAAGAGCCGTAAGTCAAGGGACAATTACAAATACGAATATAGACAAACATATACGAAACGAAAGAAAAACCTACAACACAAAAACAGAAAGTGAGTAACCCAAAGCCAATAAAAAATATTGCGTGCACTCAGGTGCTCTAGACGAGTTAGCAGTGCCTGCCTCTAATTAGACACTATTTGAGTTAATCACTGTCATGTCTGGGAAAAGTCAAAACAACGAATAGGAAAGACTGCCTGTTACTCAACAAATCTGTCCGATCGTATGTGAGAGATTTGAGGATTGATTTCTTGTGACGATCAATTAAGCCTTGTTGACGACCATATAAAGTGTGAAGGGATACAAAAAACCTTTGTTTGGGTATAGCTTATTAGTCCAAAGAAGTAGACTAGACGTTCTAGAAAAATACCGAACGCAGGTTCTGGCATAATATATAAATTGGAAATGTACACACCATACGCATATTTTTTAAATCAATATATTTACATGATTCATGCTCAGCGCATTCCCAGATGAC
The DNA here is from genome assembly GCA_944474755.1 of Limnoperna fortunei. Taxonomy (NCBI): domain Eukaryota; kingdom Metazoa; phylum Mollusca; class Bivalvia; order Mytilida; family Modiolidae; genus Limnoperna; species Limnoperna fortunei. The sequence goes on along the minus strand of OX104122.1, from coordinate 40,824,201 downwards.
AGATAGGCTCTCTCCTTTGAACTGAGATTTCAGGTTAGAATACCTGACTGCAGACCCTAGTCTTAAATGTTTTTGGATTAAATAGTGTTACCCTCCGTGTACAGTAAACACAATTTTAGTCTTCTCATAACAGTGGGGGCATTGTATCCACTAGAATATGATAATCTGCCAACTCAATACTTCATATGTTCTAGTGGCAGTAAAAAATGTTCTGCCCTTTTTGACCTTGTTTTATTCCATTTCTGGATCTGAATTTTATTAACTTAATCTCTCCCTAGATATGGCTGGACAAATTGCATTCTGAACGCTCAAAAATCATTCAATCAATGAAGCAACCCTTACTTAATAAAGAAAAAGAATTTTTTGTGACTACAATGGTATAGATCAAATCGTATTGTCTATCCATAATAAATAGTGATACGGATACCATTATTCGTTAGATATTTGATTCATTATAATTAAATAAATATAATCTTTGCGTTTATTAATCTTATTCCAATTCCACTTTTTGCACCAACTGTTTCTATACCTTGATTATACAAATATATAAAAATGTGTATAATCATTGCAATTATGAGCTTAAGGTATCTTGAATTATTACCATCCATAACAGGACACGGTAGACATAAGTCCATATTTAACTTATGTTGTATACTATAAGACGATATGAAGGAAATAAACTAGGATGGATTTACATTGATTCCTGAATAAGCAGCTTGTTTTTTGTGTAAATCCTAAAAATCCTTTATACAACAAGACTGGAAGAAATGTAAAGATATTTTTCACTTACTCTTAATTGCAGAACCTATTAAAAAAGAATTGTATTTAAAATGGAAAGACTTTAAATTTTTAATGTAAAAGCCTTATGGCAGGCTGAAAAGGAACAATTTAATTGCAATTTTGCAGTCAGAATAAGACGTGTTTTAATGTATATATTTAATTCACAACCATTTCGTTTTAAAATAACATTACAATATTAAATGTAAGTTAAATAAAAATATGCTAAAGGATCGTAATGAACGTTCTAAAATGCAAAACTGAAGTCTTATGTATCTGATTCTACACTGATCAGGATGATAAGCTTCCTGTAAGCCTCTTTGGATTTTAGTTGTGACATATAATCGTCGTTTTTACAGGACACGGTAGACATAAGTCCATATTTAACTTATATTGTATACTATAAGACGATATGAAGGAAATAAACTAGGATGGATTTACATTGATTCCTGAATAAGCAGCTTGTTTTTTGTGTAAATCCTAAAAATCCTTTATACAACAAGACTGGAAGAAATGTAAAGATATTTTTCACTTACTCTTAATTGCAGAACCTATTAAAAAAGAATTGTATTTAAAATGGAAAGACTTTAAATTTTTAATGTAAAAGCCTATGGCATGCTAAAAAGGAATAATTTAATTGCAATTTTGCAGTCAGAATAAGGCGTGTTTTAATGTATATCTTTAATTCACAACCATTTTGTTTTAAAATAACATTACAAGATTAAATGTAAGTTAAATAAAAATATGCTAAAGGATCGTAATGAACGTTATAAAATGCAAAACTGAACTCTTATGTATCTGATTCTACACTGATCAGGATGATAAGCTTCCTGTAAGCCTCTTTGGATTTTAGCTGTGACATATAATCGTCGTGTTTTTAACGAAAACAGATTTAATTCGTAAATTGCACATTAAAATGTAAGTGTAAATACTTTCTACTGTAGGATACATTATATACTAATGACTAAACACATATTTATATGAGCACTGAAGATTATCTCGGCATTTGGGGTATATACTTTACCACTCATCCTTGCGTATTAAATCGTGCGGAAAAAGTGTTGGCGTCTTTAGATAATGTTGAGGCATTCGCCTATAAAACTCATCCCCTACGCAGTGAATAAGACTGACGATCAATACGCCTATAAATTTAGTATTGTAAAGACCAGTATGAGGGTTTGCTGCACGTAGCTGTCCTAAGGTTTTCACTTTTTTGGACGTTGAAGCTCGCAAATTCGTGTATAGTTCCTGTATAACGACTTTCAAAGGTATTAAAACGTCAATTTAATAAAGAGTTCTATATCTAGGCCGGAACCGTGCTGTACAATATAATGGTCGATCTTCCCTGTAACTGAAGATTTTTAAAGCAAAAGATTTTATTGCGTTCGTGAAATGTTTAACGCTGTTTTAAGCAGCAATGTATTCTAATTAAACGCAACACAGCATGTGCTTTTTACCGGATAAAAGTAAGAAGATAAATCGGTGTTTTTGACCAGCTTAAATGACACACTTTGTTAGTTGATTTTCTTTTAAAAATGGAAGTTAAAATGATGTCTTTATTAAAATTGATGTCTGCTTTGATCATTATTAACCAGATGTATTCAGGTTAGATCTTACTCCACCATCAGGAACACGGTAAATATCTAATATATTATCATAATATAGGTTTATGTTTCGTTTTGATAGTTTTTCACAGGACTGTAAACAAGAGATAAATGCATTAATATATGATAAAGGAAATATTGATATACTAGTGATCAGATCATGCAAAAGTATATAAATAAAATGGCATCAAAGATACCAAGGTAAATAGAATTTACTAAGCCAGACGAGCAATACTCAACAGTGGGGCTTAAATCCAAACAATATCAAAATCCTAATAATAAGGATGTTGTGGAGCTTTTATCATCAAAATTCAAAATCAAGACGTTATACCAAATCGGCTAAGGCTATCTACACCTTGTAAATAGACAAAACCTTAGAATTGTAATATTTTTAAAATTATGATATTCAAAATATTAAAAGAAAGAGACAAAAAAGATATTGTAGAAACTAAGAGTAGTGGGGATAAGATGTGGCTTTAGAAAGTAGAAGTCATATGCTTAAAATTGTTAAGCAGTAACAAACAAACGTTAGGTTCAAGACTACGATCAAGCTACGACAAAAATAAACAAAGTAAGCTAAATTTATTTGACTCTGACCTAGCACATAACATTTAATAATAACCAAATGTCATCACCGAACATGTATATAATGCAATAAAAATACACACGGCATCCTACCAATAAATTGTATTTGCGATATTATTTTTATCTTATGTAAAAAGATAATGATATGAATGGTTTATATAATCACTTTTGAGACCTTAGTGATGCTATGTGCAACCATACTACACATTTAAAATCCCTACCAACACCTTAAAATCAAATTGAAAAACTATTTATTTTTCACATGTGGGTCAGACTCTAGAATTAATTCAAAAAGTCTTGCCAGTTTTCCTACCGCTACCGAAGATCGTATGTTTTCTGCGGGTACACTGGTATCTCCCCAATAAAAACTGGACGCCATGTTAAAGCAATATGAAGATGTTGGTGGCGTAAACCATAATTCAAACAAATAAACAACCAATCCACACTAATTAATGTCCTTCCATGTAAAAAGAAAATACCACTCAATAAAAATGTGTATTTGCCATAAAGAAACTTTCTGAAATATTATGTCAGTACCATTTCGATTGACAAAGCATCTGCTCTGATGTCACTGATTTAGATTTTATGTAATTAACATGCATGGGATGACTCGAAAACGTATAATTAAATATTATCGATTTGACATTCTAATACTATGACTCAATCGTAGTGTATGTAGAAGTAATTAAAATAGTTTTAAAATTTATTAACACTCAATTTTATAGTATTTTATCACTCCCGATGGTCTTTTTGACTTTTGTGCTTATTATTATTCAAAATATTTTTATTTTATTAGACGCAACTCGAGTCATATATATTTATGAGCTTGGTGTCTTTGTTGACATTTTTCTTACAAAGGTAAAACCCTTTATCGTGGTAAAATTGAAATTAGTGATCAATGTCTTTTGTTTGCTTATGACATGTTGTTAAATGATTCGTTGTCGACTGGTTAAAGTGATTAGATATCTTCTATTGATGACATGCAAGAGGTGGCTATTCATCTATATTTCATTTTAATCGTTTTAGGTTACTTTTTAAAAATTTAAAATCGTTAATTATGAAGTAATAAGGAACTCATATGTAGACAATAGAGGTAAATGATTTGCAATTTAAATAGAAATGATAAAAGCAATAAATATTTGGAGGTCATTTCAGTTGGACGTATCGATTATCAGATGTCGATGTCCATATTTTTGAACATTTTAATTTTCATTTCTAAGAAACAACTTATATATAATAAAACAGTTTTTCTTTTCCTAGCACTAATTATTCTCTTTGAAGATGATGCTCTAACAGTTGCTCTATATTATAATCTGTTTGTCGCTGTTTTGTAATATTGTGAAGTCAATGTGTTTTCTTGACGACGTCTCGAAGGCGACCCGCTAGTAGAATGAGATGACAAAATACCGCACATAAAGATCAAAGGAGAATACTGCAAAATAGTGTTAATGTATATAGCAAATGCAGAAAAGCATGAATTTGTACTAATCTACAAATTTTAATTAAAAACATTATAAATTTCTAAGCTTTCTGGTTTGAAAATAAGGTCGTTACTGTTAGTTCTGTAATGTGCAGGTGTAGATTTTTGTTTCTTATTATGTTTCACCAAAAGGAAGACGTTTGGGAGACATATTGAGTTGTCCAATTTCCCATATTATTCTTATGTTTTTCTTTCTGTTTCCATTCAATCTTGTTCACTCGTTTTTTAGAGATGCAATTTCTGATAGACAGAAAACTTTGTAAGGCGGGCCTGATGTTGTTCAATCAACTTTTATATAATTTTCAAACTCTATTGAAGCTTCGTTTGTGAGACATTTATCTTAGAATCCTAACGCAGTTTTACTATTTCAAATGTTCTTCTTAAGTCACACAAAAAAGTTTGGGCGTTTTATTGGCTTTATTTGGTTTCTTTTTAGTTTTCTTCTTGCTTTTTTCTATTTCCGTCAATCTTGTGACCTCGTTTTATAGAAATTTGATGTCTCATCAACACAAAACTTTATAAGTGTAACGGAGCTGACTAGAAGTTGTGCAACTTTTAGAAGTCTCACGATTACCGCCATTTTTTAAATGGCCCCCGTTGAAAAAGTACATTTCTCATACCTCTGTTATGATTAAATCTTATCATGGAAATTGGTATATTAACAAAGTCCACTATCCTGAGCTCTTTAACGTAAAAAGTGTTGACGAAAAAGCCGAAATTTTGTAAAAGTGGCCATTTTACAACACTCCCCACAATGCCGATTTCCATTCTACGAAATTTTATTTCTATGCATATATTTTATGTTCTAATTTTAATGAAATACTATACATGGGGATTTTGGGCGATTAATTGATGGCATCCCAACATAGTATTTTGCTATTTGGTTTTTGTTAATTTGTGATTAGTGAATCGATGTCTTCAGTTGAAATGTAAGACTTGTGTTCAGAGGTTTATAATATAATTTGCTTTGTGCTGATCGAAAAATAATAACAGCGCCTTAGCAGCTGCAGAATATAATTAAAATTATAGACTTAGGTAGATTGTAAATTGTTCACTTTTCCTCGTCGGAACTATTTTAATCGGACTTAGATGATGGACAACTCAAATTGCAGTACGTATGTCTGATATTTTCATGTCGAATCCATTACAATTGTAGTTTTAAGTAAGAAGATATTGACAATTGCAGCAACATGGCTAGTGTTTAAGGCTCCGATTATTTTTCTTAGAATGGGGATCAAGCCAAAGTCAAGTCACAGCTATATCATGGCACATAGGTCTATTTCATGAGAACTTCTTAGTCACCTTGGCAATGAAGCAAAAAGTCGACTTAACCTGTCCTGAAGCAGACCCCTAACCTCAATGTTAACATAGCCATAGCATACTACCTAGACCACTTAACCAGCGAGGCCTCCACGCAATGTCTGGTTTATAAACAATGATATTAAGTAATCTGACATTTTCTGTATTTTATTATACTTTTGCAGTTAATTATTCAATTTAATGCATGCAAAGGTGATTTTTACATTTGTAAAATTGTTGTCCATCTTTAAGTTTCATATAGAAAAAATAACTGCAACTGACAAGCTATCAGCATAGAGTAGTTTAAGTGAATAATCCACTTACGTTTCTTATTAATTTTTTTTCTAGTCTAAATTTCATGCTGCTGTTTAATTTAAAGATTTTAATCCAGTCGGAGTTTAATCCGTTAATTATCTTTTTTTCAAATGGATATGATTTCTTTGATGTTGGCATGTAATAAACGTTATATTTAATTAGACCACAATAATAAAAATCCTGGTTTACTCAGTTTTTATATAACGTAATTGTCACAGTTGTAGAACTTCAAATGTTCAGTCAATGTATTATGATAACCATGTGATGCAAAAATGAAAAAAAATTAATTATTTAAATTTGTTGTACTGTCTGTTATATACTATGGTTTTAAATGTGACTAGGTTCTGTGGTGTTATAAATGGTATCTAGACTATCCATTAACCATTTTCTAGACAGCGAGGGCGGCTGTAGATGATCTTTATCACATGACACATTTTTTTAAAATTCCACTTTCTAAAGAAAGAGAAAGTTGCTGAAACTAAACAAATGCTTGCAAATAAAGTATGATGAATGGTTTGTGACAGTCTACCAGTGTCTCTTTCAAAAGTTCTCAGAATGTGCTACTCCTTTTCATCCTTACAAAGAAACAAATGAGTGTAATGAAGCAATAAACTTTATTGCGAAAATCCCCTTGAATAAAATATATGCTTGGTTAAACGCAGTCAGATGATTTAGAATGTAGAGAGTTGTAAAAGTCTGACTGTATCTGATCAGATCACGAATAGAGATTAACTCGAAATACTGGTTTAGTTTTGATCTAAATTGATATTGACTCCAAGATCTTTAAAAGTTATGTGGTAGCCACTAAAAACTGAATTAATTGTAATGGAAAAAGTGTCAAATAGCGCAATTTTTGTTAAAACTATCGATAGTTTCTAGCCGTATCGCATAATCCGAAATGTGTCACTGTTATATGGCTTTCGATACTTGTTGATCTTTGGGTTTCTTTAACACTACTTCCCTCTTACTGGATTTGGTTTTTCTTATACAAGATACAATGAATAACTTCACGTTTGTCTAAAGCAGGCTCAACTTACTCGGAGCACCTTTTATCGGATTTACGTTGTTTTTTCTATATTCCATAGTGTACCATATTTTTTATTCATTTACTATTGACAATAATCTAGATTGCTATCTCCCTTTATTGTATTGGATTCCAAAACTTCACAAAAATCAATACGAACAGCGTTTCATAGCAGGATCGTCCCAGTGTACTACCAAAACACTATCGCAACTCCTGACCACTATTTTAACAACAGTAAAAACCGGACTTCAAAAATAGAGTGACAGTTTCTACTCCAGAAGTGGAACAAATGAAATGTGGATATTAAAAAAATCAATAGACCTTATAGAGGTCTGGATCTCTTTCCCATGGAAACAGCATTAAAACATTTGATTTTTCGACACTCTAAACGGCCATCCCTCATATGCAGCTTAAAACCAGGCTTAAAGATCTTATAAAACGCTGCTTTTAAAAAAACAAATGGAAAGAGACGAAATAAATACCTGGTAATTAGTCATGACATAACTTACTTCGTCATTAATGACTCCAAATCTTATACTAAAGATACTGAAAACCAAATCTGTCACATGCTAGAAATTCCGATTGACAACATATTTGTCATGTTTGGAGGGCATGTTTTTCAACAGACTGTTGGTATTCCAATTGGTACTAATTGTGCTCCTCTCCTAGCCTACCTGTTTCTAGAAGGCCTACTGAAGAAGAAAGAAAATACCCTCGCACAGACCTTTAATTTCACATTCCGCTATATTGATGATGTTTTGTCCCTCAACAATGCTAAATTTGGTGACTATTTATATTCAATTTACCCTAGCGAGCTTGAAATTAAAGACACCACCAATACACTAAGGTCAGTCTCTTACATAGACCTACTTCTAGAAATAGACTCTGGAAAACTACAAACTAGACTCTACGACAAGCGTGATGACTTAAATTTTCCAATTGTCAACTTCCGTTCATCGACAGCAACATTCCAGCAGCTCCAGCTTATGGTGTTTACATTTCATAACTTATACGTTATTCTAGGTCTAGTCCGAGAATCCTCTGCTGTCCAACGCTTTTTTTGCGTGGGACGTCAGAGAGCTCTCCATAAGCAAAACAGCGGATTTTGCGACACCGGTCTGGGTTGGCACATTTCATCGTGTCAGATTTAATACAACATTTTCATCCAGTTAATCTATATATAATTCGCTTCTTTAGATATTTTTCTCTAGGAATATAATCATCTTACCTTCAATCCTACCTGAAATCTGACACGATGAAATGTGCCGACCCAGACCGGTGTCGCAAAATCCGATGTTTTTGCTTATGGAGAGCTCTCTGACGTCCCACGCAAAAAAAAGCGTTGGACGGCAGAGGATTCTCGGACTATTCTAGATCCTGCGATCGTTATTCCGATTTCTAGACAAATCACTGCTGTTGACTGCTAAACTACTCAAACAAGGGTTTGTTGTACCTAGGTTGATGTTATCTCTCCAGAAGTTCTATGGTTGGCACCACGACTTAATTGGTCGTTATGGGAAAGCAGTGTCTCAAATACGGTCTGACATTTTCGCTGAGTCATAGGTAGTGTTTCCTATTCCTTGATTTGACTTTTCCCTAGACAAGACAATGAGTAACTCGACGGGTGTCTAATTAGAGGCAGAGTTCCTAGAGTACGTCAAGTACATAACCACGCGTGTTACTTTAAATTTTGACTATATATACTCTAAAAACTAAAAACTATAAATGATGACTCTTTGTTTAAGGTTTTAATCTGGAAGGATCGACTACTTCTAGAACAATAGAAAATATATAAATAAAATGTTCATTTGTATGGTTTTAGAATTTTTTCTTTTAGAAAAATCCTACTTCATATTTCGAAAGCTTTTTGAAGAACAATCTCAAACAATTCACACAAAAGCATGAAGCAAAGACGAGAATCAATGCACATATTTTTAAATAGCATTTATTGTCAAAAAACTCTCTAAAAATTATTTGAAATTTCTTATGTAAATTTATTCAAATTGACACTTTGTTGCGATTTTTCTCGTTGAAATAAAAAAAATAACTAACGTTATTGCAGATAAAAATTAACAAGCTAATAGCAATATAGTTCTACTTTTTTAAGTTAATTAGATTGTTGCGCTTAAAATAGGTAAAACATTTACTAAATAGATCATTGTTTTCACATTCAGTTATTTTTTCAATTATCAGTTTTAATAAAACACATTTAAACTTTTTTAAGCTTAGCACTTGTCCAAAAAGGCGTAGTTCTTATCCTGGTGAGAATAATTAAACCATTATAATTAAGCAAAAGCAAAAACATTATTTTAAACAAGTGTCGCATGCTACGGTAGGAAACCTGATGGAGCTGAATGTCCCGGACAATTTTAAAAAACACCAAATTAAAGGATACACCCATTCTATACTTTGTTTAGTCTTCTTTAGTCCATGTCTTTGCTTTACTGTGTTTTATATTATACGTTCAGTGTTTAAACACATTTCATCATTGTTATTCCCTGTGTTAGATTGAAATTGGAAGCACTAGAACAACACAGGAATGAAACCAGGTCCTAGGGAAATGTTAGCGCTTCTTGCATCAACAAAGATACATGTTGTGTTTTCCTTCAGTTTTGTACTAGTATAAGGTTTGTTCATCTGTATAGACAATCTTTTGAATTATCAATTGTGTTGCAATTACCTTTGATTTATCGACAAAACAGATGATTTGGACTAAAAACGCTTAGACCTTTATAATAGTTTATCCTAAGCGTTGCTTTGAACTTTTTTGATGCGACCGCAAAATTCCTCTCTCAGCAAAGTTCAATTAATTGGAAGAAGTTTAGTTTGAACATAGTTTATTTGTCATAAATAACAAAAAGTATAAGACACAAGTAAATACATGCTTACGAAGTCTTTTCTAATTTCCAATTTTTAACAATAATAATAAAGGCATCTATCTGTTATCCAACATAATAAAGTAATACAAAATCTAAAAATTGATACATAACTACAACAGATTTCTTTGTGTATGTATGTATGTATGTATGTATGTATGTATGTATGTATGTATACACGTGCACGTGTGTGTGTTAAATATCATGCCAGGAGGAATCTATATTTTTTCCTTTATAAAAGTGTATACATACATTTTGTATTACAATCTCAGATTGTTGATCTGTAATGTTTGAGTTCACCCTAGCAATAGATGTAGATCTATGTTACTTTATTATACGCTGTTCCCCAGTTCAAGTTCAATAGTAGATTATTTCTAGCATTCGTGTAAAGAGGATATTCAAAGTTATTAAGTTTTCTAGAACGAATTAAAAAAGGCATAGGGACTTAGGTTTTGTCACCTTGTAATTTACTTTTAAAGCCAGAAGCGCGATTTATGTTCCGGACTGACACGCCCAGACAGTTCCATTAAACGATAGACGATGGTAAAAATGATTCCTTGGTTAAGGACAATATACAGTAAGGGACAATTAAATCGTCACCATTTCTTAAGCAATATGTCGTTAGAGACTGAATGGACGGGGACACTAACGATCACAGGTACTGTAGTGTGGTGCTTTTTTAATAGTACATTGAATGAAACATCTGTAATTTTCTTCGTTTTCGATTTCTACCTAATTTCTCAACAAATAAGTTCAGATTTCGCAGATACTGTAATTGGAAGAATTCTAGAGTACTGAATCATTTGAGATATGTAAACTCTAGAAGCTAGAAAGGATATAATATTGCCTAAAGATAAGGAAAGTACTCAACTGTAAATTTATCTATCCATAGATTGTAATCTGTAGCTTTCCTCGAATGTCAATTTAAAAAAAGGTCCGTATACAAAGTTGAAATTTATATTGGTGATGGTATCGTTATGATATATATGTTAAATATTGGGTGGTAGAACATGAATGTAAAATTTAGTCTGGTCTATTTTTTCTGTCTTTTTGTAATATTCCATGAATTCAGTTTATATGAGTACAACAACAATCTAGTAACAGGGGGCACAATAAGTTCCACAGAAATGTCAAATTGGCTGTAGACATAAGCACCAAACAAATAAGAGAAATATAAACAATTAAAAAATCAAGCATATGTACTGTCTTAAATATTTGTATTTCATTATTCATTATGTTTTCATCTGTCTCCATCTTGTCAGAACCATACGTTCGTTGGTCTTATTCCTATTGGAATGGTTATGCTATTTGTTTTTAGCAATAAAAACAACTTAACCAACACCCTCAATAGTGTTTTTACGACGTAGATAATAAACATTATTACGGAAAACGTAATGTCAAGTTGTTTGTTTTGTATATGCAAAGAAAATGTAACTTGGCCTTTGCAATCAAACTACATGAACGTGATTATACGTGATTATACAAAAACAGCATTGATTAAAACTTGTCTAGTCGCCTATTTTCTTCAACATACTTTACATACCCGAAGTAAAGAAAATGTAACTTGGCCATTGCAATCCAACTACATGAACGTGATTATACAGAACACAGTAAGATCATTGATTAAAAAATGTCTAGCTTGCATGTTTTCTTTTATTTCGTGTTTTGATCGTTCGTTATTTCATCTTCAACATACTCTACATTCTCGATCTATGTACTTGATTCTCTCTAATGTCCTTAAATTTTAGGTCTTCATTGATTTATTATTTCATTTTTATATTAATTTCAACGGCAAGTTCGGGAGTTTTCGATAATAGAAGTCAATGTCTGTTCAAAGTATTCATTGATTGCAATACTGTGTATAATGAGAACTAATGAATCATGATATAAATATAAAGTAATAGATCCACTCTCGTGATGAAGGAAATCTTTAATTTTCTTTTCCCAACAAACGTGTAATTTCAGTAGACATTGTCGTTTGAAGTTCATGCCAAACTTTTTTTCTTGCGGCCGGATATTGCAAAAAATATGGAGATGTTTTAATCCTAAAAATTAGATTTTGCAACTTGTTAAGAATACAAAAAAATTGCAATGTAGATATCAAATCATTCTAAGAACTATAGTAAGTTTTCTTATAAGATGACGTAAATGAACTATTTACTTAGTTATAGAAGCTAAGAAATGAAAATGCTCATAACTATTTTGTCATCAAAATTGATATAATAATATTAAAATCAGCCTTTGCTATATGTGACTTTAAAATCTCATGCATAAAAATTATTATTATTATTATAAATGTTTGAAGTACAATGTCTTCTTAGCATTCGTATAATATTCAATGTTGTTACATCCATCTAGATTATCTTGTCTTTGTGTTGGAATCTACGTTGAGATATAAAAAATTTCAAATTTTAACTTCACAAATTATGTCTGCATGTCTGCTAATACTTTCATGTCTGACACAATTTTACTTTATTGGATTGTATTTAAAAAGAAACAAAAAACACTTTTATTTATTTATTAAAGAAAAGAATTTATTAAAATGAGTTCATATATTTGCAAGCTACCATTTATTGCTATTACTAATAATATTTTCACTGCCATAAACAACGGAATATTTCAAATATGTTTCGAGGTTTAATGGTCTCTGATATCAATTAAATATTAGCTTCCACGGTTTATATTTTTCTACAATTAATATAATTTTGTTTTACTTCGTGCTTTTTGTTCTTAAATGCACACTTAAAATGGAAAAAAGCAACAATCTAAATGACTTAAAGTTTCTTTCATAGAGATGAATTACAAAAAATATCTACTAGAAAATATTCCTTTGATAGTTTTTACCTGTTTAAAGTATAAAATCTGTTTAGTATTTGTCTAATTATCAACTGTCAAAGTTTAGGTAGAATACAATTCTGACAAATCGGTTGTACAATTTATAAATGCGGTAAAAAAGAACGTTTACATTTATGAATCGAAATTTGTAATGAGTACATACAGTTTGCAAGTTAACATTTTAGGTTCGGATCTTTCTATTAAAGCCACAACGACATATAATACAAAGACTCCTTTGTAGTTTTTACTTCGCCGTGATTGAAGCATTTTGGTGTGTTTATTAAAATACCCAAAGTATATTCATGTAAAATACAGTGTATCAAGTTTTTTCTTGCAATACGATCAACTTTACTTAAATATGAGACTTGACAAGAGTACATTGTATGTATAAAAAAGATCCATTTACGTTGACATTAAAGTTTTTTCAAAGAAGAGAATGAAAAGATTCCTTTTCATTAGTATCGATCTAGTTTTTTCAGTTTTAATAGTTTTTTGCCATTAATACACTGTCGTCATTCGACTCTTTTTGCTGTTGTTTTATAAATTTACCACAAAATATACAGAAACGTGATACTTTGATACTATTTTATAGATTTTACGAGTTGTTAAGAATTTCCACGAGTACTTTGAGAGTTACTACGAGTACTTTGCGAGTTAGTGCGTTGCGATTTCTATACGAGTGTTGGATATTGATATATGTGTAATATTAAATTTCCTATTGAAGTTTCAAGGTTGGCTAGTTTACCAGTTTATCGGTTTTGGCTCCTAATTATAGGACTTATTTTGTTGATCATTTCGCCGAACAAATCAGCATCCACACGAAGAAAGTTTCTGTAGCCTGCGGCATCTTCCCTATTTAGCTCATGTAAAAGATGTTCGAACTGTCCAAAAAGGGGTCTCCGTGTCAACCAGCTTCTACACCAGAACCTACGAGCTTGGCGTCTTTGTCTAACTAGAGCTCTTTGCCGACGTATCTCGAGTACTTCATCTTCTATTTCTGCTAATGGAAGTAATGTCCGAAGGGACTGTTGATATAGCATCATTTTTTTCTTTGAAAAGACATTCTGTGCAGTCCAAAAACAAACTGTCAACTGATATTTTATATGATATTTCCCTATTCTGTGCAAACATAACCAATTAAACCCGTATTAATTCGTAACTAGATCGTAATTAATCGTATTCAACCCGTTAACTAATCGTTGCAACATTGATAACACTTATCGTAAGTACCTCGTCTTGATTCATAAACAGGACGTATTACGTCGTAATCTTCTCTTATTAACTCGTAAATAACTCGCAACAACGATATTATGTAAATCGTAATTACACCGTAATCAATCGCAAAGAGGTCGTAGATAAAATACTTTCTACTGTAGGTTGCAATGTATACAAATTACCAAACAAATTTGTACACCGATGTTTAAATGAGTGCTGCAGATTATCTCGACATTTGGGATATATACTTTACAACTCACCCTTAAGTGCTACTGGATGAAAAAGAATTGACGTCGGTGGGTAATGTTGAGACATGCACCTATAGAACTCATCCCATACGTGGTTAATATAATTTAACAGACTATAAATTTATTTTGGAAAAAAAGACCAGTAGTATGCTGGTATATTGCAAGATTTCATTGTTTTAAAGCAGCCAATGTATTCTAATGAAACACAACACAGCATGCACCTTTTCAAGATAAAAGCCAGAAGATTAATAACTGTCTTTGACCAGCTTAAATGAAATAAAAGCCGATGTCGTGGGGGTAACCATAAGAAGCAAACCAAATCTTGAATAAATAACAACTTCACGACATACTTCGTTAGCTTATTTTCTTTCAAAAATATTAGTTAACATGAAGTCTTTATTAAACTTGATGTCTGCTTTCATCATTATCAATAAGGTGTATTCTGGTTAGCTCTTCCAGCATCAGGATCACGGTAAACTTCTGATGCATTACATTAATTTAGGTTCATGTTTCGTTTTGATAGTTCTTCACAACACTGTAAACAAAATATAAATATATTGGAAATATCAATATACTAGTGCTCAGATCATGCTGAGGTAAATAAAATAAAGATATCCAATATGTTAAAAGAAAGATGCAAATAATATATTGTACAAACTTATTAAGTTAATAAAAGTAGTGTGGATAAAATGGGGCTTCATGAGTGTTTTTTTGGTAGTAGAGGTCATACGAGTTAAATTTTAAACAATATTAAATCAACATTAGGTTTAAGACTACTATCAAGCTACGACATAAATAAAGTAAGCCAAATTTATTTTAGTCTGACCTAGCACATAACATTTTATTAATAACCAAATGCCATCACCGAATATGTATTTAATACTATTTAAGCACACACGACATCTTACTAATAAATTGTATTTGTGATATTATTTTTGATCTGATGTAAAAACAGCAATGTTTATATAAATATCACTATTATGTATAAGTAATGGGTCAAACTCCAAAGTTATTCAACAAGGATTGCCCGTTTTCCTACCGAAGATCGGGGTTTTCTCCGAGTACTCCGGTATATCCCCAATAAAAACTGGACGATGAAGATATTGGTGGCGTAAAACGCATTTCAAACAAACAAACAATCTACAATAATGAATGTTTTTCCATGTAAAAGGAAAATGCGACTACATAAAAATGTGTATAAATAGCAAAAGCACTCGTACTCTTAGCATTAGCCATAAAGAAACTTTCTAAAATATTATTTCAGTACCAAATCGGTTGACAAAGTCATTGATTTAGATTTTATGCAATGAACATGAAGGGGATGACTCGAAAACGTCTAATTGAATGTCAGCGAGTTGACATTCCAAGACTATGACTAATCGTAGTGTATGAAGAAGGTAATTGAAATAGTTTCAAAATTTATTAACAGTCAATTATATGGCCTTTATCAAGTCTGGATGGTCTTTTTGACTTTTATGCTTACTTTGTATTATTATTCAAAACATTTTAATTTTATTTGACACAACTCGAGCCAGTGACAATATATTTATGAGCTTGGTGTCTTTGTTGACATTATTATTTCAATGATAAATGTCTCTATCGTGTTACAATTAAAATAAGTGATCAATGTCATTTGTTTGCTCGCTTATGACATGTTGTGAAATGACTTGGCGGACGACTGGGTAAGGTAGTTACTACTATTGATGACAGACGAGAGGAGGCAAGTTTAAGCCTTACTTATGGTAGGTTGTGCCTTAATTTACAAGGAGTGGCAGTTTTCCTACCAAAGATCAAAGATTAACACAGATACTCCGTCTTCCTCCCCAATAGAAACGGCATATAACTACTGCAAAATTTGCCAGTTCAACAAAAACAAAAACAAAAAATTAACAATCCTTGCACAGTAGAAGTCTATTCATCTATATTTTCATTTTATTTTTCGTTTACTTTTTTGAATTTTGAATCGTTAATTATGCAGTAATAAAAACTCACATGTAGACAATAGTAGTGAATGATTTGCAAATTAAATAGAAATGATAAAAGCAATAAATATTTGGAGGTCATTTCAGTTGGACGTATCGATTACCAGATGTCGATGTCCATATTTCTGACCATTTTAATTTTCATTCAAAAGAAACAACTTATATATAATAAAATACTTTTCCTTTTCCTACTACATGCACTAATTATTCTCATTGAAGATGATGCTCTATATTATAATCTGTTAGTCGCTGTTTTGTAATATTGTGAAGTCAATGTGTTTTCTTGACGACGTCTCGAAAACGACCCGCTAGTAGAATGAGATGACAAAATACCGCACATAAAGATCAAAGTAGAATACTGCAAAATAGTGACATTGAACATAGCAAATGCTGAAAAGCATGAATTTGTACTAATCTACAAATTTATTATAAAAACATTATAAAGTTCTAAGCTTTCTGGTTAGAAAATAAGGTCGTTATTGTTAGTTCTGTAATGTGCAGGTGTAGTTTTTGATTTCTTATTATGTTTCACCAAAAGGAAGACGTTTGGGGGACATTTTGTTTTTGTCCAATTTCCCATATTCTTCTTATGTTTTTCTTTCTGTTTCCATTCAATCTTGTCCACTCGTTTTTTAGAGATGCAATTTCTGATAGACAAAAAACTTTGTAAGGCGGGCCTGATGTTGTGCAATCAACTTTTATATAATTTTCAAACTCTATTGAAGCTTCGTTTTGGAGACATTTATTTTTATTGGCTTTATTTGGTTTCTTTTTAGTTTCTTCTTGCATGCTTTTTCTATTTCCGTCAATCTTGTGACCTCGTTTTATAGAAATTTGATGTCTCATCAACACAAAACTTTATAAGTGTAATGGAGATTGCTAGAAGTTGTGCAACTTTTAAAAGTCGAACGATTACCGCCATTTTTAAAATGGCCGCCGTTGAAAAAGTACATTTAAAAATGGAAATTGGTACATTAATAAAGTCCACTATCCTGTGCTCTATAACGTAAAAAGTGTTGACGAAAAAGCCGCCATTTTGTAAAAGCGGCCATTTTACAACACTCCCCCAAAATGCCGATTTCCATTCCACGAGATTCTATTTCTATGCATATATTTTATGTTCTAATTTTAATGAAATACTATACATGGGGATTTTGGGCGACTTAATGATGGAATCCCAACACAGTGTTTTGCTATTTGGTTTTCGTTAATTTGTGATTAGTGAATCGGTGTCTTCAGTTGAAATGTAAGACTTGTGTTCAAAGAAGTTTATAATATAATTTGCTTTGTGCTGATCGAAAAAGAATAACAGCGTCTTAGCAGCTGCAGAATATAATTAAAATTATAGACTTAGGTAGATTGTAAATTGTTCACTTTTCCTCGTCGGAACTATTTTGATCGTACTTAGATGATGGACAACTCAAATTGCAGTACGTATGTCTGATATGTCGAATCCATTACAATTGTAGTTTTAAGTAAGAAGATATTGACAATTGCAGCAACATGGCTAGTGTTTAAGGCTCTGCTTTTTTTCTTTGAATGGGGATCAAGCCAAAGTCAAGTCACAGCTATATCATGGCACCTAGGCCTATTTAATGAGAACTTCACAAAAATCAATACAAACAGCGTTCAATAGCAGGATCGTCCCAGTGTACTACCAAAACACTATCGCGCTAAAACTCCTGACCACTATTTTAACAACAGTAAAAACAGGACTTCAAAAATACAGTGACATTTTCTATTCCAGAAGTGGAACAAATGAAATGTGGATATTAAAATATTTAAAAGACCTGATAGACATCTTGAGGTCAGGATCTCTTTCCTGTTGAAACAGCATTAAAACATTTGATTTTTCGACACTCTATACGGCCAACCAGGCTTAAAGATCTTATAAAACGCTGCCTTTTCAAAATAAACGGAAAGAGACGAAATAAATACCTGGTAATTAGTCATGACAGAACTTACTTCGTCATTAATGACTCCAAATCTAATACTAAATATACTGAAGACCAAATCTGACACATGCTATATTTTCTGATTGACAACATATTTGTCATGTTTGGAGGACATGTTTTTCAACAGACTGTTGGTATTCCAATTGGTACTAATTGTCCTCCTCTCCTAGCCTACCTGTTTTTGTACTCCTATGAGGCTGAGATCCTAGAAGGCCTACTGAAGAAGAAAGAAAAGACTCTGGCACAGACCTTTAATTTCACATTCCACTATATTGATGATGTTTTGTCCCTCAACAATGCTAAATTTGGTGACTATTTATATTCAATTTACCCTAGCGAGCTTGAAAGTAAAGACACCACCAATACACTAAGGTCAGTCTTACATAGACCTACTTCTAGAAATAGGCTCTGGAAAACTACAAACTAGGCTCTACGACAAGCGTGATGACTTCAACTTTCCAATTGTCAACTTCCCGTTCATCGACAACAACATTCCAGAAGTTCCAGCTTATGGTGTGTACATTTCATAACTTATACGTTATTCTAGATCATGCGATCGTTATTTCGCTTTTCTAGACAAATCACTGCTGTTGACTCCTAAACTACTAAAACAAGGGTTTGTTGTACCTAGGTTGATGTTATCTCTCCAGAAGTTCTTTGGTTGTCACCACGACTTAATTGATCGTTATGGGAAAGCAGTGTCTCAAATACGGTCTAACATTTTCGCTGAGTCATAGGTAGTGTTTCCTATTCCTGAATTTGACTTTTCCCTAGACAAGACAATGAGTAACTCGACGGGTGTCTAATTAGAGGCAGAGTTCCTAGAGTACGTCAAGTACATAACCACGCGTGTTACTTTAAATTTTGACTATATATACTCTAAAAACTAAAAACTATAAATGTTGACTCTTTGTTTAAGGTTTTAATCTGGAAGGATCGACTACTTCTAGAACAATAGAAAATATATAAATAAAATGTTTATTTGTATGGTTTTAGAATTTTTTCTTTAAAAAAAATCCTACTTCATATTTCGAAAGCTTTTTGAAGAACAATCTCAAACAATTCACACAAAAGCATGAAACAAAGACGAGAATCAATGCACATTTTTTTAAAATAGCATTTATTTTCAAAAAACTCTCGAAACATTATTTGAAATTTCTTATGTAAATTTATTCAAATTGACACTTTGTTGCGATTTTTCTCGTTGAAAAAAAAGAACAAATAACTAACGTTATTGCAGATAAAAATTAACAAGCTAATAGCAATATAGTTCTACTTTATGAAGTTAATTAAATTGTTGCGCTTAAAATAAGTAAACCATTTACTCAATAGATCATTTTTTCAATTTCAGTTATTTTTTTAAATTATCAGTTCTAATAAAAACACATTTAAACTTTTTTAAGCCTTGCACTTGTCGAAAAAGGCGTAGTACTTATCCTGGTGAGAATAATTAAACCATTATATTAAGCAAAAGGTCTATTTTTTAAAACATTATTTTAAACAAGTGTCGCATGCTACGGTAGGAAACCTGAAGGAGCTGAATGTCCCGGGCAATTTTAAAAAACACCAAATTAAAGGATACACACATTCTACCCTTAGTTTAGTCTTCTTTAGTCCATAATGTGTTTACTTTACTGTGTTTTATATTATACGTTCGGTGTTTAAACACATTTCATCATTGTTATTCCCAATTGGAAGCACTAGAACAACACAGGAATGAAACCAGGTCCTAGGGAAATGTTAGCGCTTCTTGCATCAACAAAGATACATGTTGTGTTTTCCTTCAGTTTTGTACTAGTATAAGGTTTGTTCATCTGTATAGACAATCTTTTGAATTATCAATTGTGTTGCAATTACCTTTGATTTATCGACAAAACAGATGATTTGGACTAAAAAGGCTTAGGCCTTTATAATAGTTTACCCTAAGCATTGCCTTGAACTTTTTTGATGCGACCGCAAAATTCCTCTCTCAGCAAAGTTCAATTAATTGGAAGAAGTTTAGTTTGAACATAGTTTATTTGTAATAAATAACAAAAAGTATAAGACACAAGTAAATATCTGCTTACGAAGTCTTCTCCAATTTCCATTTTTTAACAATAAAATTAAGGCATGTATCTGTTATCTAACATAATAAAGTAATACAAAATCTAAAAATTGATACATAACTACAAAAGATTTCTTTGTGTATGTATGTATGTATGTATGTATGTATGTATGTATGTATGTATGTATGTATGTATGTATGTATGTATGTATGTATGTATGTATACACGTGCACGTGTGTGTCTATCGTTGAATATCATGTCAGTAGGAATCTAAACTTTGTTCCTTTATAAAAGTGTATACATACATTTTGTATTACAATATCATATTGTTGATCTGTAATGTTTGAGTTCACTATAGCAATAGATGTAGATCTATTTTACTTTATTATACGCTGTTCCCCAGTTCAAGTTCAAAAGTAGATTATTTCGAGCATTCGTGTAAAGAGGATATTCAAAGAAAAAGTGGTGACTGGTTTCTTAAGGATATCTACACCGACATGATGCATTTTGAATATATTAACTTTTAAAAGATCATTATTTAGAAAAGATGCACATCATCTTAATTGCGTCGATACTATATTAAGTTTTCTAGAACGAATTCAAAAATGCATAGGGACTTAGGTTTTGTCACCTTGTAATTTACTTTTAAAGCCAGAAGCGCTATTTATGTTCCGGACTGACACGTCCAGACAGTTCCATTGACATTGAATGAAACATCTGTAATTTTCTTCGTTTTCGCCTGACTTCTACCCAATTTCTCAACAAATAAGTTCAGATCTCGCAAATACTGTAATTGGAAGAATTCTAGAGTACTGAATCATTTGAGATATGTAAACTCTAGAAGCAGGAAAGGATAGAATATTGCCTAAAGACAAGGAAAATACTCAACTGTAAATTTATCTATTCATAGATTGTAATCTGTAGCTTTCCTCGAATGCCAATTTTTTAAAAAGTCCATATAAAAAGCTAAAATTTATATTGGTGATTGTATGGTTATGATATATATGTTAAATATTGGGTGGTAGAACATGAATGTAAAATTTAGACTGCTCTATTTTTTCTGTCTTTTTGTAATATTCCATGAATTCAGTTTATATGAGTACAACAACAATCTAGTAACAGGGGGCACAATAAGTTCCACAGAAATGTCAAATTGGCTGTAGACATAAGCACCAAACAAATAAGAGAAATATAAAATCAAGCATATGTACTTCTTAAATATTTGTATTTCATTATTCATTATGTTTTCATCTGTCTCCATCTTGTCAGAACCATACGTTCGTTGGTTTTATTCCTATTGGAATGGTTATGCTATTTGTTTTTAGCAATAAAAACAACTTAACCAACACCCTCAATAGTGTTTTTACGACGTAGATAATAAACATTATTCCGGAAAACGTAATGTCAACTTATTTGTTTTGTATAAGCAAAGAAATGTAACTTGGCCTTTGCAATCAAACTACATGAACGTGATTATACAAAAACAGCATTGATTAAAACTTGTCTAGTCGCCTATTTTCGTTATTTATTGTTTTGACCGTTGGTTATATCATCTTCAACATACTTTACATACTCGAAGTAAAGAAAATGTAACTTGGCCTTTGCAATCCAACCTCATGAACGTGATTATACAGTAAACAGTAAGAGCATTGATTAAAAAATGGCTAGCTTGCATGTTTTCTTTTATTTCGTGTTTTGATCGTTCGTTATTTCATTCTCAACATACTCTACATTCTCGATGTATGTACTTGATTCTCTCTAATGTCCTTAAATTTAGGTCTTCATTGATTTATTATTTCGTTTTTATTAAAATTTCAATGGCAAGTTCAGGAATTTTCGATAATAGAAGTCAATGTCTGTTCAAAGTATTCATTGATTGCAAAACTGTGTATAATGAGAACTAATGAATCATGATATAAATATAAAGTAATAGATCCACTCTCGTGATGAAGGAAATCTTTAATTTTCTTTTCCCAACAAACATGTAATTTCAGTAGACATTGTCGTTTGAAGTTCATGCCAAATCTTTTTTTCTTGCGGCCGGATATTGCTATAAAATATGTAGATGTTTTAATCATAAAAATTAGATTTTGCAACTTGTTAAAAATACAAAAACTGCAAGGTAGATAGGAAATCATTCTAAGAACTATAGTAAGTTTTTTATAAGATGACGTCAATGAACTATTTACTTAGTTATCGAAGCTAAGACATTAAAATGCTCATAACTATTTTGTCATCAAAATTGATATAATAATATTAAAATCAGCTTTTGCTATATGTGACTTTAAAATCTCATGCATAAAAATTATTATTATTATTATAAATGTTTAAAGTACAATGTCTTCTTAGCATTCGTATAATATTCAATGTTGTTACATCCATCTAGATTATCTTGTCTTTGTGTTGGAATCTACATCGAGATATAAAAAATTTCAAATTTTAACTTCACAAAATTATGTCTGCATGTCTTCTAATACTCTCATGTCTGACAAAATTTTACTCTATTGGATTGTATTTAAAAAGAAAAAAAACACTTTTATTTATTTATTAAAGAAAAGAATTTATTAAAATAAGTTCATATATTTGCAAGCTACTATTTATTGCTATTACTAATAATATTTTCACTGCCATAAACAACGGAATATTTCAAATATGTTTCGAGGTTTAATGGTCTCTGATATCAATTAAATATTAGCTTCCACGGTTTATATTTTTCTGCAATTAATGTAATTTTGTTTTAATTCGTGCTTTTTGTTCTTAAATGCATACTTAAAATGGAAAAAAGCAACAATCTAAATGACTTAAAGTTTCTTTCATAGGGATGAATTACAAAAAATATCTACTAGAAAATATTCCTTTGATAGTTTTTACCTGTTTAAAGTATAAAATCTGTTTAGTATTTGTCTAATTATCAACTGTCAAAGTTAAGGTAGAATACAATTCTGACAAATCGGTTGTACAATTTATAAATGCGGTAAAAAGAACGTTTACATTTATGATTCGAAATTTGTAATGAGTACATACAGTTTGCAAGTTAACATTTTAGGTTCGGATCTTTCTATTAAAGCCACAACGACATATAATACAAAGACAGCTTTGTAGTTTTTACTACGCCGTGATTGAAGCATTTTGGTGTGTTTATTAAAATACCCAAAGTATATTCATGTAAAATACAGTGTATCAAGTTTTTTCTTGCAATACGATCAACTTTACTTAAATATGAGGCTTGACAAGAGTACATTGTATGTATAAAAAAGATCCATCTACATTGACATTTAAGTTTTTTCAAAGAAGAGAATAAAAAGATTCTTTTTTATTAGTATCGATCTAGTTTTATCAGTTTTAATAGTTTTTTGCCATTAATACACTGTCGTCATTCGACTCTTTTGCCGTTGTTTTATAAATTTACCACAAAATATATAGAAACGTGAAACTTTGATGCTATTTTAAAGATTTTACGAGTTGTTAAGAATTTCCACGAGTACTTTGAGAGTGACTACGAGTACTTTGCGAGTTAATACGAGTGCGTTGCGATTTCTATACGATTGTTGGATGTTGATATATGAGTATTATTAAATTTCCTATTGAAGTTTCAAGGTTGGATAGTTTACCAGTTTATCGGTTTTGGCTCCTAATTATAGGACTTATTTTGTTGATCATTTCGCCGAACAAATCAGCATCCACACGAAGAAAGTTTCTGTAGCCTGCGGCATCTTCCCTAGTTATCTCATGTAAAAGATGTTCGAACTGTCCAAAAAGGGGTCTCCGTGTCAACCAGCTTCTACACCTGCTTCTACGCCAGAACCTACGAGCTTGGCGTCTTGTCTAACTAGAGCTCTTTGCCGACGTATCCCGAGTACTTCTCCTTCTATTTCTGCTAGTGGAAGTAATGTCCGAAGGGACTGTTGATATAGCATCATTTTTTTCCTTCAAAAGACATTCTGTGCAGTCCAACAACAAACTGTCAACTGATATTTCCCGATTCTGTGCAAACATAACCAATTAAACTCGTATTAATTCGTAACTAGATCGTAATAAATCGTATTCAACCCGTTAACTAATCGTTGCAACATTGATAACTCTTATCGTAAGTACCTCGTCTTGATTCATAAACAGGACGTATTACGTCGTAATCTTCTCTTATTAACTCGTAAATAACTCGCAACAACGATATTATGTAAATCGCAAGTACACCGTAATAAATCGCAAAGAGGTCGTAAATAAAATACTTTCTACTGTAGGTTGCAATGTATACTAATTACCAAACAAATTTCGACACCCATGTTTAAATGAGTGCTGCAGATTATCTCGACATTTGGGATATATACTTTACAACTCACCCTTTAGTGATACTGGATGA
Source organism: Limnoperna fortunei (assembly GCA_944474755.1). Lineage (NCBI taxonomy): Eukaryota > Metazoa > Mollusca > Bivalvia > Mytilida > Modiolidae > Limnoperna > Limnoperna fortunei. The sequence goes on along the minus strand of OX104122.1, from coordinate 40,799,601 downwards.
AAAAGAATTGACGTCAGTGGGTAATGTTGAGTACTGCACCTATAGAACTCATCCCATACGTGGTTTATATAATTTAACAGACTATAAATTTATTTTGGAAAAAAGACCAGTAGTATGCTGGTATATTGCAAGATTTCATTAACTGCGTTAATGGTTCAACACTGTTTTAAAGCAGCCAATGTATTCTAATGAAACACAACACAGCATGCACCTTTTCAAGATAAAAGCCAGAAGATTAATAACTGTCTTTGACCAGCTTAAATGAAAAAAAGCCTATGTCGTGGGGGTAACCATAAGAAGCAAACCAAATCTTGAATAAAAAACCACTTCACGACATACTTCGTTAGTTTATTTTCTTTCAAAAAAATTAGTTGACATGAAGTCTTTATTAAACTTGATGTCGGCTTTCATCACTTGAAATGTAAGATTTGTGTTCAAAGAGGTTTATAATATAATTTGCTTTGTGCTGATCGAAAAATAATAACAGCGTCTTAGCAGAATATAATTAAAATTAGAGTCTAAGGTAGATTGTAAATTGTTCACTTTTCCTTGTCGGAACTATTTTGGCCGGACTTAGATGATTGACAAATCAAATTGCAGGACGTATGTCTGATATTTTCATGTCGAATCCATTACAATTGTAGTTTTAAGTAAGAAGATATTGAAAATAGCAGCAACATGGCTAGTGTTTAAGTCTCTGATTTGTTTCTTTGAATGAGTATTAAGCCACCGTCAAGTCACAGCTATAGCAAGGCACCTAGGTCTATTTACTGAGAACTACTAAGTCACCTTGTCAATGAAGAAAGAAATAGAGTACACCTTTCCTGAAGCAGAGCCTTAACCTCAATGTTAACATACCCATAGCATACTACCTAGACCACATAACCATCGAGGCCTTCACGCAATGTCTGGTTTATAAACAATAATATTAAGTAATCTGACATTTGCTGTATTTTCGTTATACTTTTTGCAATTATTCAATTTAATGCATGCAAAGGTGATTTTTACATTTTGTAAATTTGTTGTCCATCTTTAAGTTTCATATACAAAAAATAACTGCAACTGACAAGCTATCAGCATAGAGTAGTTTAAGTGAATAATCCACTTACATTTCTTATTAATTTTTTTTTCTAGCCTAAATTTCATGCTGCTGTTTAATTTAAAGATTATAATCAAGTCGGAGTTTAATCCGTTGATTATCTTTTTTTAATGGATATGATTTCTTTGGTGTTGGCATGTAATAAACGTTATATTTAATTAGACCACAATAATAAAAATCCTGGTTTACTCAGTTTTTATATAACGTAATTGTCACAGTTGTAGAACTTCAAATGTTCAGTCAATGTATTATGATAACCATGTGATGCAAAAATGAAAAAAAATCTAATTATTTACATTTGTTGTACTGTCTGTTTCATTACTATGGTTTAAAATATGACTAGGTTCTGTGGTGTTATAAATGGTATCTAGACTATCCGTTAACCATTTTCTAGACAGCAAGGGCGGCTGTAGATGATCTTTATCACATGACACATTTTTGGAAATTCCACTTTCTAAAGAAAGAGAAAATTGCTGAAACTAAACAAATGCTTGCAAATAAAGTACATGTATGATGAATGGTTTGTGACAGTATACCAGTGTGTCTTCGGAAAGTTCTCAGAATATGCTTCTCCTTTTCATCCTTACAAAGAAACTAATAAGTGTAATGAAGCAATAAACTTTATTGCGAAAATCCCCTTGAATAAAATATATGCTGGGTTAAACGCAGTCAGATGAGTTAGAATGTAGAAATCTGTATCTTATAAGATCACGGATAGAGATTAGCTCGAAATACTGGTTTAGTTTTGATCTAAATTGATATTGACTCAAAGATCTTTAAATGTTATATGGTCGCCACTAATAACTGAATTAATAATAATGGAAAAAGTGTCAAAAAGCTCAATTTTTTATAAAAATATCGATAGTTTTAAGTCGAATTTCATAATCCGAATTTTGTCACTGCTATATGGCTTTCGATACTTGTTAATCTTTGGGTAACTTTAACACTACTTCCCTCTTACTGGATTTGGTTTTTATTATACAAGATACAATGAATAACTTCACGTTTGTGTAAAGCAGGCTCAACTTACTCACTCGGAGCAGCTGGGTGCCTTTTATTCTTATCGGATTTACGTTTTTGTTTCTATATTCTATAGTGTATCATATTTTTATTCATTTACTATTGACAATAATCTGTATATAAATGACTATGTATATTACATATAAATATGATAATTACATTTCAAGCAAAGAGTTATCAAAGAATGTATTAGCAGTACAAGTCTTCATCCGTTTTCACTTTTTGATTTTTCGAAAATTTAGATTTGGTCTCCGTATACTACTGTTTTATTTGTATTATTTGTATTTCATTTGCATGAAAATATATAAAACATTTGATTTTAACACGACTTTCTTTTCGAAATATAAACGTTTATAAATACTGAAGAGCTTTAAGAGATTTATCTTTGTATAGCAACAAATGCCATTCCGAGAAAAATATCTCAAAAAAGAACCCTCTAACTGTATTTTACAAGTATGGTTTGATTGGCACAAGGTTTCAGCAAAAAGGATTATTTCTTATTTGTAGGCGGGTGATGCTGTCGAATGGCGGTTTTACGACCTTTTGGGCGTCACAATGTTGGGGCTAAAAACTAGCATTCTATTCGAGTTTTTTTTCAAAATTATTTGTAGACATATTTGCTAGTGCTCATATATCTGAATATACTTTCTTGTCATTTTATTGAATTGCAGTTAAGGCGTCGTTTTTTTATTTTATTTTATTTTTTTTTGTTTACCCAGCTACTGACATTGAAAATTAATTAACTCGCCTTTAAAGGTCAGATTATTTAATTTAATAAGAAAAGGAGAAAAGAACCAAACTTGAAAGAACACACAAAGATAATCAAACTTATAAACAGAACGAAACAAATGTCATAACCCACGTTACCAGAGAAATAATTAATCAAGAAAACAGAAAATAAAAAGCATGGTGATTTAATATCTTGAAAACCAACAATATTTTGTTCAAAGAAATTTGCGCGATTGAACATTGCGTGTCACCGTTTCATGGCCATGTATTTATCATTTTCATCTTTCAAGTTAAAGATCTACAAAGGCTTTTGCGGCCCACACGATGAAGTTATTATTTCAGTTTATTACATATTAGAACATTAATGCACGTAACAACCTTATACATGTCAGAGCGTTGACGTGTCAATCTAAATATATTTTAATGAAACGCATAATTGTCATGTACAAATTAAATTGTTTCGTTTACAATATAAAATCTATAAAGTGTAATTTGTGGGATGAAAATCCACAAGCCGAAGATCGAGTGTTCTTGCTAATCGTATTTATACATGTATTAGCAAATTTACTGATCGTTCATGTGTGTCTTATATTTAGGTTTAATTTTTTTTAATATGCTATATTCAGTACACTGAAGACTGAGATAACTGTTAGCATATGTAAACCCTATTGAGCCTTATCTTACTAGGAGCCTCTAGTTGAAGTTGTGTCTGTAAGTATTATATATCTGTTCACACCCCAATTTAACAGGAAACTGCGCATAAAAATTGAAAATTTGATGCATTGTGTATTAAATAAAAGAAACACATTTGCATTTGATCTTTTATTATTATATCCAACTGTTACGCTTCAAGAGTGGATTAATAAATAAGTGTTCAAAGTTTGTTATAGGTAAATGGGATCTCCTATTCGAGCTTGATTTTATCGATCTTGAAATTACTCAAAGTTGAGAGCGCAGCTATTAGTCACTTTATAAGGAAGTATGTACATGTAGTTGTATAAACCTTCTAATCTTGAACTTTTTAAGATTATGAATTATTTATTTATTATTTAGAATGATATTTATTGCTTTTTGTTTATTCCATTAAGGTGTACAGAGCAGAGTTCCTTAATCCAGAATCTCTCGCGGGCCTCACGTTCAGATTCTCGCCACTTGCAGTTCTACTTGATAATGAGGATTTGTATGTGATCAAAATCCTTCTTAGTCAGTCTGAGGTGTTGGCTTACGGTCCAGAGACTGTTTCTTAGTTATGTCACTTCTATGACAATTCATTTTAAAAGCAACCATGGGGGCTATGGAAAGATTCTGGACAGCCTGGGATTTTTTTTAATATATTTCCAATGTTGACGAACGGTGCTAAACGTGTTTTCAAAAAGGGTGGTAAGTTAGTCGCAGTATTTTCTTTTTTTCTTTTTTATATATATATTTATTTATTTGTTAAACTAATTCATAATAAGGAATCAAACATACGCAGTGCACTAGTAATGGAGCATAAACTCTTTTTTATGCTTTGCATGTTTATTGTGTTTTTGGGTTAATTGATCTTTTTTTTGCAATAGCTTTGTAATTTGCCAATGAATATTGGTAGACATGATACGTTTCGTCTGATTCATTTATCATCAAGATTGTTTGTCCAAATTGCGTGTATTCGTATAACACCATTTAAAATAACTTTAAAAAATCTAATTTTGTCTCCCAAAAAAGTCAACTATATCCGATTTCAACGAAATTCCTGTTTGGTTTTGAAATTTTAAAATCGCTGCCATTTCAAAATGGCCGCGATCCGAACAGATACCCCGTAAAAACGCAAAAATTAAAACGTCATTCGATTTTGACGAAATTTAGTATACTGGTAGATTTGGGTCCTCTGAGTGTGCAATTACTTCGGAAATTTCGGTCCGACTTTCGGTTTCAAAACGGCGGCTATTTTACTACACGCGTACAACATGAAAGAGTCAACATTGTCCATTTTAACGAAATCGTACTGATTTGAATGAAATACAATCCATGGAGATTTTAGGCGACTTGTGTGTTGGCATCCCAACACACAAATCTTTAATTATTTTTTGTATTGATCACTACTTTGTCCGGTATTTTTCACCAAAAAGGTTCGTACGACTATTATGATAGTTGGCACAGTGAATATTTATGTATCCTAGTTGTGTATATTGGTTTTGAAATTTTCAAAATGGTCGCATTCCGAACACGACCCCCTCAAAACTCAAATATTTAAACGTCATCCGATTTCGACGAAATTTGAGACACAGGTAGCTGATTGTTTCTTGAGTGTGCCACGATTTTAAAAATTTTTGAATTCTGGTTTCAAAATGGCGGCCATGAAAAAGTCAACATTGTCCGATATAAGCGAAATTTGATTTCTAGGCATAATGTATGTTGTGAATGAAATACTATGAATGTGGATTCTGGGTGACTTCTGTGTTGGCATGCGAACACAAAAATTTTCAATTATGTCTCCCAAACGAAGTTTTTGGAGACATATTATTTTGTCCGGTTTCTTCCTGATTAATCTTGTCCGCCAAATTTTTTCTGAGATTCAATGTCTAATCAATATGAAACTTTAGGAACATGTTTAAGGTGACCTGAAGTTTTGTAATCCACTTTGAAATTTTCAAAATGGCTGCCGTTTCCATGGAAACGAGGGTCATTATATAAGACATTAAGTAATCTTGGTAAATATTTGTATTTGGGGAATTTCAAGATGCTCAACATTATAGTGGCAATGGGGTTCGTTTGGGAGACATTCTGTGTTGGCATCCTAGCACAATCAGCACTAATTATCTCTCAAACGAAGTTTTGCGAGACATATTGTTTTTGCCCGGTTTCTTATTATTCTTCTTCTTCTTTTCTTCTTGTTTTTCTTTCCGTGTAATCTTTTCCGCACAGTTTCTCTGCAATGCAATGTCCAATCAAAAAGACACTTTGGGAACATGTTACGGGTGACCTGAAGTTTTCCAATCTACTTTTGGAATTTTCAAAATGGCTGCCTTTTTCATGGAAACAGGGGTCAGGGGTCATTATATAGGACATTGCATTGTCTTGGTAAAAATTTGAATTTGGGGGTTTTCAACATGCTGAAGATTATAGTGACAACGGGGTTTCGTTTGGGAGACATTCTATGTTGCCATCCCAACACAATCATTACAAGTTATTTTTCATCTTTCGTTTTCTTTCCGCTCATTCTTGTCCGCTAATTTTTTCTGAGATGCAAGTTTAATCAATATGAATCTTCGGAAACAGGTTTATGGTGACCTGAAGTTTTGCAATCCGGATCCATTTTTGGAATTTTTAAAATGGCTGCCGTTTCCATGGAAACTGGGGTTATTATATAGGACATTGTATTAACAGGGTAAAAATTTGTATTTGTGGGGTTTTTACATGCTCAAGGTTATAACAGCAATATGGGTTCGTTAGGGAGATATCTTGTGTTAGCATCCCAACACAATCATTGCAAGTTATTCTTCTTTTTCTTCTTTTTTATGTCACTTCAACGAAGTTTTGGGAGACTTATTGTTTTTGTTCGGTTTCGATTTAATCTTCTTCTCCTTTCTTCTTTTTTCTTTTTTCTTCCTTCCGTTCAATCTCGTCCGAACATTTTCTCTGAGATGCAATATCCAATCAAGATGAAACTTTGATGAAAATGTTAAGGACAATCCACTTTTGTAATTTTCAAAATGGTCGCCGGTTTGCAAAATTGCGTCCGTTGTCAGATCTCAGTAATGGCCAGAGCAATTTCAATGAAAATTGGTATACTGATTATTATTAGTATTATTATTATTATTATTATTATTCCACTTTTAAGACATTAACTTGTTCAGGCGATTACGTGAAAATGCTTTGACCGATCAATTTTACTTGGTGAGGTTATGGAGGATCAATCAAAGGACATCATATGTATTTTGGGGGTTTGTAATGGCAATGGGGGTTCGTTTGGGAGACATTTATGTAGGCATCCAAACACAGTTATGACTAGTTACTTGTTGTTATTCTTTTTTCTTCCTTCCGTTCAATATTATCCGCACAGTTTCTCTGGGATGCAATGTCCAATTAATATGAAACGTTGGGATATTGTATTGTTGACCTGAAGTTCTATTCTCAGAATTTTCAAAATGGCTGCCGTTTCTATGGAAACAGAAATAGTTTGGGGGTTTTAAACATACTCACGTTTATAGTGGCTATGGGAGTTCTTTTGATAGACATTTGTGTTGGCATCTCAACGCAGTTACAACAAGTTCCGTTTTATGATTGTAATAAACTGTTTTTCAGCAATGCATATATGATCTTCATTTTATAGAACTATGATGCAATCTAACATTTACCAATAGTTATGCATTTTTAACCGATAACGTTGAATTCCGATATAGATAATATTACACTCATGAAAAATCAATAGACCAACCCTATAAAATATTCAGTTATATCTGTCAAGTGATATATAAGTATAGTATTTAGAAATGTAAAAAACTCCACAACTATTTTGTTATCCCTTTTTACTTTGCAATTTTGTCTGATGTACCTAATTACCTTAATCAAACCCATTATTTAGTTCGAGATGACAGCTCTAGTGAGTTCTTATTGGTAAAGAATTATACGAATTCGAATAAGTCATCTAATCATTTAACGATGTTGTATTCAATGCAACAATCCAGACCATTTGTATTCCTGCTGTACATCATAGACTATTACGATGTTAATAGAAAATTGCACCAAATTATATCTACAATTATTGTTTGTTGTCTATTTTTAATATATAAATCAAACAAATCAGTTATATTGAAAAACATGTATGAACCAAAGAAAATATTAGTTTTTGATCGATTCCTTTTCAATTTGCTTTAGCGGGCGTCTTGGGATAAATTTATTAGTAAACCATGCTAAAATACATAATTAAGTAAAAAGAGTACATCGAATAGATCTATTATTCCACATTAAAATAATATCTCATTAGAGATAAGGCTTTATATAATTTACTGACGCTCACGTGGTCTTATCGAGAAAACATCTTTGTCGCTCAGCACAAAATTGTTAAAATTGGCATACAAATGTGTTCTTAATGCTTCCGTTCTTGCCAGCTTGATTCTGTATTTGTTTATTCAAGGTCTTTACCACAGAAAAAGAAAAAAAATCGGATCGAATTAAAGTTAATGAGTTTACAATTATAAGCGCAAAAAGCAGTTTAATATCTGTGTTGTAGTAAGATTTGTATCTTGAAAATGACCATGAATGCCTTTATTTTGAACTAAAAGTTATTCAACGAGCTAACAGATTTCAATCCTAAATTTCACTTTTCTGAATTGTAATATTCTTGTAACCCTTCGATTGAGACTATATGTCACTCCATCTAAGATATTGTTGGATCTGCATTTCCTACGACGATTTCGTTGACTTTTACTGTAAAATAGAATTGAAAATACCGAGTATTCATTTAAGAGACAAAACCATGGTCAAATAAAAGAGAGGACAACAACACAACAAATACAAACACACAACACAAATAAAAAAAAACGAGTGACATGAGCCGACAAAAATCCGGCGGTAAGTCCGAGTGTTACAAAATGGTAAGCTACTCAAGCTCTACACGTGGCACCTGTTGTGTCAGGTTAAAATCCGGCGGTAAGTCCGAGTGTTACAAAATGGTAAGCAACTCCAGCTCTACACGTGGCACCTGTTGTGTCAGGTTAAAATCCGGTAATTATACATATCCGAGTGTAGTCATAATATAGTCAAGAGGAAAGTGGTAACGACACATGGAATAAATAAACGGTCTTTTGTTACACAGATATTCTTTAACGGTCCACCGAGTCATGATAAAGAACGTAAAATTTTCTAAGTAATTTTGTTCTCTTTTATTACGACCTGGTATCTTCTGATCTACATATATACAACAAATCACAATGAATTAAAGAAAAACATAGAAAGAACTATTACAAAGATATAGCTAATGGCTTTGAACAGTCACAAAGAATATTATGCAGTTGAGTAGGTAAATATATATATATACACAAATGTGAGAAAGTAATTATTATCGCGTGAAATACAATGAATGCATTTTATTGTACATAGCAAAATTCGAATTTCATTACCGGCTTGACATATTTTGTGTTCAGTCACACGCGACTTAAGATATAATGGCATTGTGTTCGACCATACCGCTAATTACATTACCATAGTTTTGAAAAAAATGATTAATATATTTGTTGAAACTATTTATTTGTAATACTAAAAGCTATAAAAAGTTTAATGTAAGTAATCCATTTTCAAACAATAAGTGTTTTTCCGTCACAAGACTTTGTTCATTAGTTTGGTATAGGCAGGCCTGAATATAGACTCAAAGTGACAATAAGCAGGTAAACAATTTTGATTGCCACGCTCGTGTATAATAGATGCGGTCAGACAAGTTTGGTAGTAGGCTACTCGTTATAAGTGTTACAAAACAGTTTCTTTTATCTGGAGAGATCTATGCATTACGAACATTGTTTGTATGAACGAACATAACTAAGCAAGTTGGGCCTAAATAATATTAACAAATTTAATTTTCGTTATTCTTGCCTAAGATTTACTAGTAAATAGAAATAGCAGCGCCCAGTATTATTGATTTCAAAATTTTGGAAAGTTTCACCGCGCCTTAAAACGAATCTATAGGAGCGATTAAAGCAGGAGTCAATTGTTTTCGGAATGAAGACTGCAACAGCCGCTCTTGCACGATAAAGACCCCTTTTGTAGCTTTCGAAAAAGAGTAGGCTCATTGTAGCCGCTACAAAAGGCTTAATTTTCCGCCCCTACCGAAAACTCCATACTTTTCCATTGGCAGTCAAAATTGTATTCCCCGTGACCAATCCCATCCCAAATTTCCGTTGATTTATTGTTTGTTAACTTGTTCCCGTCCTGAATATAGCTGAAATACTGCTCGCTGGATCAAAATGAATACTACCCTTTAACGAAAGGCGGAAGCTTTTGCAGTAGCAAGCAGTGAACTCGAATGAAATCGAGTTGTGTCAAGTATTTAAAGGCGGTGAAGAATGATTGAATCATAATAATATAAAGAGATATAGGGGACGACGTAACCCAACCCTCGTAACCACATTTGTCCATCAAAACCTAAGTGGGAGTCTGTTTAAAGATAAGAGACATAATAATGTCAATTTGCAAATAATCCAAACAGAGAGATTTTTTAGTAAATGGATGAAGGTTGACGTTTTCGTGTATTAAAAACCTGTATGTATGTTCTTGAAAGTGAATGCTATCAAGTTATCTGAAACTAACATTTTGACATTTGTGTTACTATGCACCATGATAAAACTACAGAAAGTTTTTATTAATAGACTGTACATGTAGAGGAAACATATTCTACTGTACATTATTATAATATTATATTAGACTATACATTATTCTGCGGGAAACATAGTAGGGGCATTAAATTGATCATGACATGTACTACCTTAAAAGATAAGATGTATTGCCATTCGTGCATTTACAGTTTTGTTTATAATTTCAATACATGCTTCAACTGCAACACAATTTCGTTTGTCTTATTTTGACAATATTCCGATTGCAAATATTATCGGTATTGTCATCCTCCTCAGTCAGGAGTTATGATTCCACGTTCGCTCCATCATCAATCCTGACTTCAACTTTCAGAAGTACCAATCAAAATCTTTTTTAATTAATGTGCATGTCGAACGATACCAAAGGTTAAACGAACGTTCGAATACTTCGATATTTTGAACTGAAATGAATAAAAATAAAGCATATAACTTGTATGTAAATGTTCACCAACAAATCAAGTTTGTGACAGCTACCGATACGTCAACTTTATTTTCTTCTTCAATAAAACCATATTCAGGACGATGTCAATTCCATTAAGACTTGACTTGAACTCACAAGAGTTCTTGGCGTGTTTATCCCATATACACGTAAACAGAAGGTACAGTATATTTTTCCGAATGCTTATACATGTACTTATTGAATCAAATTTCATCTTTTGAATCTTGTAAAGATACAACAAGTTCTGAATCACGTATTTCTAAATAAAACACATCACATACAACAGTTTTGGCTTTCCATGGAACGGCCAATTAATTAAAATTTTTAGATACATGTATTACCTAAACTCCAAAAATGTATGCCAATACCGCGTAATGCCTTCTAAAATTTGGGAATAGAAAACTTAAGAATATGAACATTCTTTCAATTACGGTGTATTAGCAATTTAACGTTTTTGACAAAAGATATTTCAATCATTCGTTCAATTATCTTTTTGTCTTAAAACAATATCCATATAATACAATAGTTGAAAAAATAGTGTTTTCGTTAAAGAAAATCAGACAATTGTATTGTTAGTGTTAACAATGCAATTCCATTACCGGCTGAAAATTTTTTTAATAACACGTTCAACTATATTGCTATTTAAATTGTCATACTTTCACAAAAGTTAAAGCACTCAAAATATTCAAAGCATCTTCTCTGAAAGTTTAATGTAAAGTCATGGACAGCCAGATGCAAACAATGAGTACCTTTCCGGTCACGGGATTGGTTTATTTGTCAAGATAAATTCTACGAATCACTAATGGTTAAATCTGATGAAATGGTATCCATTAAACTATTATTTTAATAATACTTTTATTCATGGTTTACGTATGGTTATCAAAATATTTCATCAATATTTAGAATTACAGCGATTTAAAAACAGGGGGTGGGATTTATAAACACGCAGATAATTTTGATTGCCACGAAGATATCAAAGGTATATTTTGACAATTAAGCAATACAATTGACTACCAGTTAAAAGCCTCAAAATAAAGTTAATGTTACGTGCTGGAATCTATATATCACAAACGTAGCTTGCATGTTAATTACTACGCTTATGCATCTTGAAATGTCTTCCCCACAGAAAACAAGCACCAAGCTTCCTTAGTGATGGTGACTTTCTTAGTAGGAATGTTTAGTCGTCAGAAATAAGGCTAAAATTGTATTACACCGTGATTATCACCGCCATGTTCAGTGGAAGCAATGATTTCAGAAGGCAAGATTCAAATACATGATTAAAACCAGGTAGAAGAAAAAAGGTCCAGATGAATTTTAAAAAATTAATGTATGATGTAACACATTGCTGCAGGATAAAGTCAAATTGTGAAAAGAAGGCAAACGACTACAACAATATTGATGTTAACCAAATAGGAGTTTTGCTACCTTTAACAGGATATTTAAGTCCGTGCTTTTAACAAATTATGGAAAAACAAAAATGTCTATCTTTGATTCCAATCAGTAATGGAATTATACATTCTTAGCTGTTGCTGAGCTATAAAAGTCAGTTTAAGTAACACCAACTAAACCAAGTTTTACAAATATGCAACCTATGTTTATAATAATAATTGATTATATAATTGTCATCCTACCATGTATGCGGACAGAAGATCTGACCTTATTTAAACACTTTAACGGAGCCACCCAAGTCGAGGTTGCGTGTCGCCTATATAGCTATAAGACTGTCACAGACATTTATTAGCAACTAATATGACAACTATTGTCATGCTACGATATATGGTTACACAAAAATTGACCTGTTATCCAAAGCCTTTTATGTTGCCACGATGCATTACAAAAATGCTAAGAAGAACTGACGTAATGAGATAAAAAATTAATGTTACATGTACAAATAGATTTGGACCTTGAGGTCAAAGTCGGGTAACACTGACTGTTATGTACAGCTAATTAGAAACCTAAACAATTGATGTATTGTCATTGAACAATTCTGTTCGGTAACTTGTTACATTTAAACTACCCTAGCGCGCTAGAAAGTAAAGACAAAACAGATACTAAGACCTTCTTCTGCAAATAGACTAGAGAAAAACAACGAACTAAACTATTGACACATGTAATGTCTTCAACTGTTCGGCGTTCCGTTCTAAACACAATTCCAGCAGCACCACGTATGTGTTGACATTTTACAACTTAATCGATTTTCGAGGCGGACACTAACGAGATATTCAAACAGAGGTTTGCTGTTCACACGTTGCTGCTAACATGTAAGGCACCATGATTTAACTGATCGTTATGGAAAATCTATCTCTCAAATAGCATCATATAATTTTAAGTAGTCAAGTGTAATTTTCCTTCTGGATTAAATTTTTTCTTATACATGATAATAAGTAACTCGACAAATGTCGAATTGGTGCAAAGGTACTTACTCGACCAGAGCACCTTAATGCACTGATAGTTTATATTGATTTTTATGTCTCCCAACATATTGTTTTTGTCCGGTTTCTTATTATTATTATTCTTCTTTCTTCTTTTTTCTTTCCGTTCAATCTTGTCCGCACATTTTCTCGGAGATGCAATGTCCAATCAAGATGAAACTTTGGGACATGTTAAGGGTGACCAGAAGTCATGCAATCCACTTTTGGAATTTTCAAAATGGCCGTCATTTTTACAATGGTCGCCGTTTTGAAAAACGGCGGCTGTTGTCAGATCTCAGTAATGGCCAGAGCAATATCAATGAAAATTGGTATACTGATACAGCTAACTATTCTGAGCATTTTTGCCAAAAAAATGGACGCGAACGACATTTCAAAATGGCCGCCATCCGAACACCACTCCCTAAAAATGAAAAAAATTTAACATCATTTGGTACACATGTTGATTATGGTACCTTGAGTGTGCCACTTTTTAAATTTTCATCCGACTTCCGGTTTCGAAATGGCGGCCGTTTTAAAATGTAAAAAATGGCGGTCGTTGTCAGATCTCAATAATGGCCAGAGCAATTTCAATGAAAATTGGTGTACTGATACAGCTTACTATCCTGAGCATATTTTCTAAAACAACAATTGGACGCGAACGACACCATTTTGTGATGGCAGCCGTTTCACCAAACTCCCCCCCCCCCCCCAACCAAACGTCAACTTAATCCGATTGCAACGAAATTTGATATGTAGATAGATTTTAATGCACAAATGCTATAAAATTTAGTACACTAATTCTGTGATTTGTCTAATCAAAACTCATCAGTAGCGCTATAACCAGTAATTTTGGAATGCCTCATAATAAACTTTCCGACTAAGTGCGACATCACGTTAATTGGTCGACATGTTGGATTTTTAACTGCTTGGTTAATAAGGACGATAACAAAATAGTCAATATCTTGTAAAATAATAAAAATATTGTTGTTTGCACATTGTTTCTGGTTCTACAGCGTCTTATTTTTTTTTAAATTATATACATTTAAGCAGTTTAAATTGCGTGAAAAATACTCCATAATTCCGTAGAAAAAAAGCTATTTTTCCCACTTTGTAGTTACATTGTTTCAATGCAAAACAGCCAATCTTTCACCACTTCAGAGGTGCATTATATACAAACAGCTAGTGTAAACAAGTGTGGACTGTGAGCACGCTCACAAAGGGATTACCCCCGCTTCGCTTTCAAGTCCAATGATCTCCCCTTAATGATATCCGAGGTCAATAAAAATCCTTCATGTACATCTACATATGTACTTCCTTTATGCTAAGTTTCATTAAATTTCATCAAGCGCTTTAGGAGGAGTTGCGCTTACCAGTGATGTGGACAGACGGACAGACACACAGGGTGATTCCTATATACCCCCCAAACAAGTTTGCTGGGGGGTTATAACTATGTTTTGCAAATGTATACAAATAGCAAACACAATTGTTGTTTTAAATTTCACATTACTAACACTTTATTTGTCGGTCTTCATACTTCCCTTTGCATTTGAAATTATTACAATTTTCAACATTACGGACATGCTTGCGTGAAGACATGATGTGTGGCATTTTTATGGCCCAAATATGTCTTTAAAATTTGTAATTATTTTAAATTTGAAGTAAATGTTTAAAAACTTAAAAAAATAAGAGTATTTGACTTAACTTAAAATACTGTGCTTTGTCATGTCTTGAATTTAAAATGTGGTAATGAACTTTGTGATCTACATTTATAAATGATTGCTACAAAAATCAATTTAAAAAAAAGACACCAAAGAAAACATTAAGGTAGTCAATGACAAGTTTTAAGAAATAAACTGTTAAATAAACATCCTATACAGAGAATACAAGTTTATGACAGTAAAAGCCTTTGCAGGAAAACACAGCATGGGTTACCTTTCATTACTTTTAATGTGTTCTAAATAACATATTTGTCACAATTGTTTATAAGGCAACTATAATTTATTGCTAATTGTATGTATTTTTTAAATGATAAAATATAGTAATAGTTTTAGAGAAAAAATAATTATGACACAAAAACAACAAATAAAAACAATAGGAAACAAAACAAAACAAAAACAAAAAATAACTTAAAAAACTAAAGAGAAACTCTATTTTATTATGATAAAAATTAAAATGTATTTAAATAAACAGACAAAAATGTGTCTAATACTAATAATTATAGCCTATTTATGGTCGTAATAGTTGCATATTGTAGTGATGCCAAATCCGTCTAAGACTACACGTCGTCTATAGAGAATCCTGAGTATTTAAAGCAACTTTATGGTATTTAATACGCAATATAACACTGCTAATTAATTGCGAACATTCGTTCAATGATATTTTCGCAAAAAAAAACAAATATAAATAAATAAGGGGAAAAAGAATAGTGTTCGTTTTTAATGGAAAGGATACATTGTATTTTAGATATTAACAATGGAATTACCGGCTTGACAATTTTCCATTATTAGTCGCGTGCGATATAATACTTAATTGAATGGTGCTCAACCATACGGCTTATAATATTACATGTACCATACTTAAAAAACAAATTAAAAAATAACATTGAAATTATTCATTTGTGATACTACAAACATCTTTTTTTAAATTTTAAGTTCAAGAAAGACGGATTCAAACGATGCGTGTCTTTCCTGTTATGCGACTTATTGTTTATTAGTTTCATGTTGGCCGAGATTAAATTTTGAAAGAAGATTGTCCAAGAATTATGCCAGTCAACACTAGTTGAAACGCATAAGTGATTTCATGAAACTTTCTTGAAATCATACTTTATTTATGTTTAACGTATAGCGAGCAAACTATTTCAGCTATATTAAAGATGACAACAATTTAAACAAGCGAGGACACAGGAAAACGTCTCGACTGCATTCCGCATCAGTAACGAAAATCAATTTCGTCATCAGCATTACGTAAATAGCATTAGTTATCAGCAGCGCCTGTATACCAAATATTGTCACCATACCATGCATAGTTACAGAAGAACTGTCCTAATACAAAAACTTTAACGTAGTCGCTGGACCATGAAATTGAGGTCAAGGTCAGGTGACACCTACCAGCCAGTCATGTACTATTCATCAGCAACCTATATGCCAAATATTGTCATTCTACCATGCATGGTTACAGAGGAACAGCCGTAACCCAAAAACTTTAAGGTAGTCGCTTGATCGTGAAATAGAGGTCAAGGTCAGGTGGCAACTATTAAACAGTTATGTACTAGTCATCAGCAACCTATATACCAAATATTGTCATCCTACCATGCGTGGTTACAGAGGAACTGTCGTAACCCAAAACTTTAACGTAGTCGCTGGACCGTGAAATTGAGGTCAAGGTCAGGTGACACATCCAGACAGTCATGTACTAGTATACCAGCAATCTATATACCAACTATTGTCATCATACCATGCGTAGTTACAGAGGAACTGCAATAACCCAAAAACTTTAACAAAGTCGCTGGACCGTGAAATTGAGGTCAAGGTCAGGTGACATGTGACTGACTGGCAAGTACTCATCATAAGCTACCTCTGGAACAAATTTGATGGACCTATGGCTTGGGCTTACAAATATATGAAGCAAGATGTCCAAGTGTTTACGCCGCCGCCACCGGATTTCCATACATATATCGCCTCCAGCGACTTTCGTCGCAGGCGAGACAAAAACAGGAGGGGTTATAAATAGGCAGTCCTGCGGTGGCGGCCATTTTGAATTTTCAGTTAGCATAGAAAACAAACATTATAAAGGACCATCCTAACAATATTGCTAGTAAGTTTTGTTTTGATGGGTTAAAAGGTTACAGTGAAGAAGTCCTTTTAAACTTTTAAACTTTTTACCAATAGGCTCCTATGTCTTGCGGTGGCGGCCATTTTGGTTTTCCAATCCAAATAAAAAACACAAACTTTGTAAAGGTCCATCCAATGAACATTATGGCCAAGTTTGGTTTCAATTGGCCAAGTGGTTTCAGGGAAAAAGATTAAAATGTAAAAAGTTTACAGAAGCTGACGACAACGACGACGACGACGACGCCGACGCCGACGGACGCAAAGTGATAAAAATAGCTCACATGATCCTTTGGGTCAGGTGAGCTAAAAAGGTGTTTGAGATGTAATGCTGAATATATTCTTACCATTTAGTCAGTTTGGTATCATTCGCTTTATGAATATTGTCTTTTAATTGTCTTTTTGTTTGTACAGGGGAAGGAGCCCCTCAAAACCAATGATCTTCAGCAGAAAACATACAATATTTTTTCAATTTAAGGATAAATTTAAACACGCACTGTCTGAAGTCAAAATCGAACTGAGCATTGAGGTAATGACTACAAATTACTTCAACTACTCAGTCAGAAGACAAAATATGACTTTATTATTACACCTTTTAATAGCAAAGGGAATAGTTGTCAACTCATTATAAACTCAAGTTCTAAAAATAATACATTTTTGTTGTCTTAAACTAATGGTACACTTTTATTTGTTCAAAATACATATGAATATATGTATATGGAAGAAATGATTATAAATAATTCAAAAAAACAGAATTCTTCTACAATATTTTAAATAGTTTATAATTAATTCATGTCTGACAAATTGTAGAGATAATTCTACTATAACCAAAGGCAGTATGTCCAGTAGTCCAATTAGTTCTTCAGTTCACATGAATCCATTCAACTGAATGGCCCACACTGAATTTACATAAACATATACAGAAGTCCACAGAATCCTAAGCTGACTCAGCTTGTTTCTGCTCTTGTTCACTATCTACACTGTCTTCAAAGTGTTGTACTGTAAGTTCTAATCGACCTTTGTACTTCAGCTTTGCATGCCCTTTGCAGAAATCCTAACAAAATAAAATACTTACTATTCTTGAAATAACGTTTAAATAGTTTTATATGTCATTATAAAATGTAAATGGTTTGTGCAGAAATATATACATACCCAAGTATGAGGCAACAAATGTAGAACTTAATATAGAAACAAGAAATGCTTTATGATCAAGGAATGAGTATTATCCCTCCCTTTAAAGCTATGAGGCAACAAATATTGAACTTAATATAGAAATAAGAAATGCTTTATGATTAAGGAATGAGTATTATCCCTCCCTATAAAGCTATGAGGCAACAAATATTGAACTTAATATAGAAATAAGAAATGCTTTATGATCAAGGAATGAGTATTATCCCTCCCTATAAAGCTGTGAGGCAACAAATATTGAACTTTATATAGAAATAAGAAATGCTCAAGGAATGAGTATTATCCCTCCCTATAAAGCTATGAGGCAACAAATATTGAACTTAATATAGAAATAAGAAATGCCTTATGATCAAGGAATGAGTATTATCCCTCCCTATAAAGCTATGAGGCAACAAATATTGAACTTAATATAGAAATAAGAAATGCTTTATGATCAAGGAATGAGTATTATCCCTCCCTATAAAGCTATGAGGCAACAAATATTGAACTTTATATAGAAATAAGAAATGCTTTATGATCAAGGAATGAGTATTATCCCTCCCTATAAAGCTATGAGGCAACAAATATTGAACTTAATATAGAAATAAGAAATGCTTTATGATCAAGGAATGAGTATTATCCCTCCCTATAAAGCTATGAGGCAACAAATATTGAACTTAATATAGAAATAAGAAATGCTTTATGATCAAGGAATGAGTATTATCCCTCACTATAAAGCTATGAGGCAACAAATATTGAACTTTATATAGAAACAAGAAATGCTTTATGGTCTTGGAATGAGTATTATCCCTCCCTATCAAGCAATTAGGCAACACATATTGAACTTAATATAGAAACAAGAAATAATTTATGATCAGGGCTAATCCAGATAAAATATACTCCCGGGGCAGAACGCCGTCGATAAAATAATGTGTAGGTGGGGGGTTAAATTGCATATTGAAATTTGTTGGGTGGAGTGTCAAACAAATAAAATAATACATTGGGGGGGGGGCATGAAGTGGTATCCGAATACCTAAAAATATATACCAATTTGCATTAACAAGTGTTTTAAATTAGTATGTGGATGTTCATAAATTATTTTTGCTTCCTTTAACAGGATATCGATATATATGTGCTTTAAAACAAAACAAACGTATGACACAATTCGTCTCCTCGAGTTCCACGTACTAAGTAGTTGAATGACACATCTTAGTGGTCACCGATATAAATGTCAAGGTTACGTGACACCTACCAAGCCACTATATACTGCTTAAAGCAAACTATATATCAAATATTGTCAATCTTACATGAATATTAAGTAACATATGAGCTTACGTAATTAAAAACTAAGATGGCATTCTACGTCGATCAAATAAAATGTCATCAAAGATATCAACTACGCCAGACGCGCGTTTCGTCACCAGCGGCGCTCAGCCCAAAACAATATTTAAAATCCAAATGAATGAGACGTAGAGCTTTTATCACAAAAATTCCAAAACGTTATACCAAAACCTTAAAAGACACTTATAATTAAAATAATATTTGAAATTTCTGGGCAGTTAATTGTTATGAAAAACAGCAAAGAAAACCGACCGAACAACGGAGATCCGAAAGCGAAGGGACAAATACAGATATAAACAAACATATACAGCGCAACACAAACACCAAAAACACAAAAATAAAAAGAGAGCAACCCGAACCCAATAAAAACCATAGGTGTTTTACAGTTATCAGATAATCGCGTGCTATTTATCAGCAACCTATAAATCAATTATTGTCATTATAATATTTAGGAATTTACTGAATTCAGAAACTGTAATGTACTCGATAGACTGAGACACTGATAATAAATGGATACACCTGCTATGCTGTCAAGCATACATGGTTACTGAGGAACTGAACGAATATTGTAAATGTAACATAACGGCTAGACAATCAAATCGAGGTCATGGTCAGGTGGCCAATGCAAGACTGTTATGTACTATTACTATTCATCAGCATTTTGTTTTTAATGTTGTCCTCATATCATGCATGGTAACAGAGAAACTCGCCTAATCCCAGGGACAGTCTATACTAACTGTCCCTGCTAATCCTAAACATGTCAACGTAGTCATTATTTCATTTATTACAGGATATAAACAGGTGACATGTGACTGACTAACAAGAACTTTTAGCCATTCATCACAGCAGATATAAAAAACCATTACTTTATTGTCCTTTTTATTTGCTTTCAGTACAGTATAATTTAATCACGTACAATCACATTTCCTCACTCGATAACAGAAAAATCAATCACTCTCCAATTATGAAATAGAAATAGTGTATGAATCTTAAGCTCTTATGAGCATTTGGTAGACCTACACATGTAACAGAACACCAAGAAAGTGGCGACCTCCCAATAATGAACTTTACATTTAAGTATCTCTAGCTGACGGACGAATATGTAGGCAGTTTATTTTAACATCCAGCAAAACCATGGACGATCTTGTAAGAATAGCTTAATTTATGTTAAGTGACATTTAAGGGTTTAAACTTTTTAAGGCCTAAAAATCCACAGAAGATACAGGCTCATTGTCTTATCTCCTTGGTTGCCTAAAAGGAAAGAAATCTGACCAGAGGCTCTTAAGAGCCTGCAACGCTCACCTGATTTAGAGGCAATGAAGGTGTCATCTCCCTGATGTTAAACTAAGTCCTGTAATTTTCAATAAACTTTAAAGAGGACCATCCAAACAATATTGCAAGAAAGTTTTGTTTCCATTGGTTAACCGGTTTTATAGAGATTTTTTTAATTGGCAAATAGGGTCCTATATTAAACTAAGTCCTGCGGTGGTGGCCATTTTGAATTTCCTATTGGCAATAAAAATCATAAACTTTAAAGAAGACCATCCAAACAATATTGTCAGTAAGTTTTGTTTCTATTGGTTTATCAGTTTCAAAGAAGAAACCTTTTAAACCTTTTTTAAAGGTCTATGTAATGCTTTGGTGCCCATTTAGATGTTCGTATTGGCATAAAAAACATAAACTTCAAAGAGGACCATCAAAACAATATTGCTAGTAAGTTTTGTTTCCATTGGTTAACCAGCTTTAGAGAAAAAGCCTTTTAAAATTTTTCCTGAAGAGGTATGTTAAACTAAGTCCTCCGGTGGTGGCAATTTTGATTTTCCAATTGGCATAAACAACACAAACTTTATAAAGGACCATCCAAAATAATATTGGTAGTAAGTTTTGTTTCCATTGGTTCATCGGTTTCAGAGAAGAAGCCTTTTAAACTTTGTTGCCATAGGGTCCAATGTTAAACCAACTCCTGCGGTGGCGGCTATTTTGAATTTCTGATTGGTATAAAAATCATGAACTTTATAGAAGACCATCTAAACAATATTGCTAGTTAGTTTTGTTTCCATTGGTTAATTAGTTTCAGAGAAGAAGCGTTTTTAACTTTATTCCCATAGGGTCCTATGTTAAACTAACTCCTGCGGTGGCGTCCATTTTGATTTTCTAATTGGCATAAAAAACATAAACCTTATAAAGGACCATCCAAACAATATTGGTAGTAAGTTTTGATTCGATTAGTTAATTGGTTTCAGAGGAAAAGCCATTTTAAACTTTTTTCCAATATGGTCCAATGTTAAACAAAGTCATGTAGTGGTGGCCATTTTGAATTTCCTATTGGGATAAAAAAAACACAAACTTTATACAGGACAATCCAAACAATTTTGCTAGTAAGTTTTGTTTCCATTGGTTAACCAGTTTCAGAGAAGAAGCCCTTTAAACTTTTCCCATAGGGTCTTATGTTAAACAAAGTCATGCAGTGGTGGCCATTTTGAATTTCCTATTGGGATAAAAAACACAAACTTTATACAGAACAATCCAACAATATTGCAAGTAAGTTTTGTCTCCATTGGTTAACCAGTTTCAGAGAAGAAGCCTTTTAAACCTTTTCCCATAGGGTCTTATGTTAAACGAAGTCCTATGTTGGCGGCCATTTTGAATTTCCAGTTGTCATAAAATACACAAACTTTATACAGGACCATCCAAACAATATTGCTTGTAAGTTTTGTTTCCATTGGTTAACCGGTTTCAGAGAAGACACCTTTTAAAAATTTTTCCCATAGGGTCTTATGTTAAGTCCTGCGGTGGCGGCCATTTTGAATTCCCAGTTAGCATAGAAAACATAAACTTCAAAAAGGACCATCCAAACAATATTGCTAGTAAGTTTTGTTTTGATTGGTTAAACGGTTTCAGAGAAGCCCTTTTAAACTTTTTTCCCATAGGGTCCAATGTTAAACTAAGTCTTGCGGTGGCGCCATATTGGTTTTCCAATCCAAATAAAACAAGTGTGGACACAGAAAAAGGTCTCGCCTGCATTCCGCATCAGTAACGAAAATAAATTTCATCATAAGCATTACGTAAATAGCATTAAATATCAGCAGCGGCCTGTATACCAAATATTGTCACCATACCATGCATAGTTAGAGAAACTGTCCTAAAACAAAAACTGTAACCTAGTCACTGGACCGTGAAATTGAGGTCAAGGTTAGGTGACACCTACCAGACAGTCATGTACTAGTCATCAGCAACCTATATACCAAATATTGTCATCCTACCATGCATGGTTACAGGGGAACAGCCGTAACCCAAAACTTTTACGTAGTCCCTGGACCGTGAAATTGAGGTCAAGATCAGGTGGCACCTACCAGACAGTCATGTACTATTCATCAGCAACCTATATACCAAATATTGTCATCCTACCATGCATAGTTACAGAGAAACTGGCGTAACCCAAAAACTTAAATGTAGTCGCTGGACCCTGAAATTGAGGGCAAGGTCAGGGGACACCTACCAGACAGTCATGTACTAGTCATCAGCAACCTATATACCAAATATTGTCATCCTACCATGCGTGGTTACAGAGGAACTGTCGTAACCCAAAAACTTTTACGTAGTCGCTGGACCGTGAAATTGAGGTCAAGGTCAGGTGACACCTACCAGACAGTCATGTACTAGTCATCAGCAACCTATACACAAAATATTGTCATCCTACCATGCGTAGTTACAGAGGAACTGCCATAACCCAAAAACTTTAACGTAGTCGCTGGACCGTGAAATTGAGGTCAAGGTCAGGTGACAGGCAGGCAAGTACTCATCATAAGCTACCTCTGTACCAAATTCAATGGACCTAGGGCTTGGGCTTACAAATGTATGAAGCAAGATGTCAAGTGTTTACGCCACCGCCGCCAGATTCCCATACATATGACGTAATAAAAACACAAACTTTGTAAAAGTCTATCCAATGAACATTAAGGCCAAGTATGGTTTCAATTGGCCAAGTGGTTTCAGAGAAGAAGATTAAAATGTAAACAGTTTACAGAAGCCGACGACAACGACAATGACGACGACAGACGCTAAGTGATAACAATAGCTCACATGACATTTTTGGTCAGGTGAGCTAAAAAAGGTGTTTGAAATGTAATGCTGAATATATTCTTACCATTTAGTCAGTTTGGTATCATTGGCGTTTTTTAATTGTCTTTCTGTTTGTACAGGGGAGGTAGCCACTCAAAACCAATGATCTTCAGCAGAAAAACATACAATTTTTTTTTCAATTTAAGGTTAAATTTACACGCCCTGTCTGAAGTCAAAATCGAACTGAGCATTGAGGTGATGACTACAAATTACTTTAATTACTTAGTCAGAGACAAAATATTATACTTTATTTTTACACCTTTTAATAGCAAAGGGAATAGTTGTCAACTCATTATAAACTCAAGTTCTAAAAATATTACGTTTTTGTTGTCTTAAACTAATGGTACATATTTATTTGTTCAAAATACAATTATACATATGATTACATGTATATGGAACAAATGATTATAAGAAATTCAAAGACAGAATTCTTCTAAAACATTTCAGTAGTTTAATTCTGACACAAATTGTAGAGATAATTCTACTATAACCAAAGGCAGTATGTCCAGTAGTCCAATAAGTTCTTCACTTCACATGAATCCATTCAAGATTAGGAAACTGAATGGCCCACACTGAATTTACATAAACATTTAAAGAAGTCCACAGAATCCTAAGCTGACTCAGCTTGTTTCTGCATTTGCTGGCCAGCACTAAATTTAAATTAACACATATAGAAGTCTACAGAATCCTAAGCTGACTCAGCTTGTTTCTGCTCTTGTTCACTATCTAGACTGTCTTCAAAGTGTTGTACTGTAAGTTCTAATCTACCTTTGTACTTCAGCTTTGCATGCCCTTTGCAGAAATCCTAAAAAGAAAAAAAATACTTACTATTCTTGAAATATGGTTTAAATAAATTTATATGTCATTATAAAATGTAAATGGTTTGTGCAGAAATATATACATACCCAAGAAATGCTTTATGATCAAGGAATGATTATAATCCCTCCCTATAAAGCTTTGAGGCAACATATATTAAACTCAATATAAAAACAAGAAATGCTTTATGATCAGGGAATGAGTATTATCCCTCCCTATAAAGCTTTGAGGCAACAAATATTAAACTCAATATAGAAACAAGAAATGCTTTATGATCAGGGAATGAGTATTATCCCTCCCTATAAAGCTTTGAGGCAACAAATATTAAACTCAATATAGAAACAAGAAATGCTTTATGATCAGGGAATGAGTATTATCACTCCCTATAAAGCTTTGAGGCAACAAATATTAAACTCAAAGAAATGCTTTATGATCAGGGAATGAGTATTATCCCTCCCTATAAAGCTTTGGGGCAACAAATATTAAACTCAATATAGAAACAAGAAATGCTTTATGATCAGGGAATGAGTATTATCCCTCCCTATAAAGCTTTGGGGCAACAAATATTAAACTCAATATAGAAACAAGAAATGCTTTGTGATCAGGGAATGAGTATTATCCCTCCCCATAAAGCTATAGAAATGAGAAAAAGTTTTATATGATTCCACTGTTAAGTCTTATTTCTTGGTCAGTATAAGAACCAAAAAGTTTACAGTAAATTCTTTCCGATTCAAATACACCAGGATTTTGCAATTAGTTCAGTTTTCACAGATGTTCAGTTAGTAGATAGAAATGAAAGGAAGTTGTGCTAAAACCATATGACATGCAGTAGATAATGTGTGGCAGTCATTATATTATTTACAATTAAATAATAAATATATATTGATGAAATAGCGTTATTTGATTGGACAAACACTTTTTTAAATTCTCCAAAAAACATTTTTATGTAGTGTGAGGCCAATTTATTTTGTTTATTGATTTTGACAAATCCCTGCATGAGATTATTATGACATTCATTGAAATCCTAATAAAAAAAATTGTTTTGTTTAGTATCTTTTACTTGTCTTATATTTATTTATAAGGAATGACTCTAGTTTTTATATTTTATTGGGTGTGAAATAATAAATGAGTGTCATTCCTAAAATGATACAAAGAAAACAATTATTTTGTAAATTACATTTAATTTATAAATTTAAAAAAAACCATTTTTTATAAGTTGTCAATTTAAAATTTTTATGCTAATCAGCACAGAAATCATTCAAGATTATCTGAGGATTGGCAAGTTTGATTTTGACTATGTAGTCTAATGCCATTAAAACCATAATTTTAGTGGGGTGCAAAAAATTGCTGCAATTTGAAATAGAAAATAAACTTTCTTAAAAGATAGAGAATCTCTAAGCAGTTCATGCTTTAACATTCCAGGCAGTACTAATAATTAATAGTCAACAAAAATTAGTTCATATGGTAGAGAAATCCACTCACTTTTTAATAAAACATATGGCGCTTGTTCATTTTTTATTTTACTCAACTTACATTGTGTAAGCAAATTGTATGTATGTATTGATCGATTTTGACAGTTCATAAAGAAATACACCATATAATGTTTCCATTTAAGATTTTTCAGGTAACATTGTTAAAGAAAATAAGGAAATTTCATTTGGACAACAGAGATTGTTCTGTTGTTAATGGTATTTTCGGGGTTTGGTTTTTACAGTTTTCACATTACTTGAATAAAGCTGTTTCAAGACATCACAAATATATATTCCTACACATGCAAGAAGTACTAAGCCAGAAGTTAATGTCCTTATATTTGTCCTTCCACTTATTAAATGTTTAATGACTGCTTTTTCAGTCATTTAGTGATGTGTGGTTTGTGTTTAGTTTATTTCTTTATTTCCTGATGACTGACAACATCCATGGTTAAAACAATTGATAATATTGCAGCAGATATTGTATGTGTAAATAATTTCGTACCCTTAAAATTTTCAACTGTTCCTCGACAGTGTATTCAGCAGTAAAATCAATATGTAATCCAGCCTCTGGGTGAATGAAATTATACAGCTGTAGTAAATCTATGGCATCATTCAATCTGCAATCAAAATCACTTTAGTCATCAGGACTTAAGAAATCACTGGAATCATGGAGACATGAGAATGTTAATTTGTATGCAAGTCTCTATTCTGTACCGGAAGTGACGTCTAAGGCACTAATTACCATTTTTGCAATATAACAGGGAATAAAATGTATGTACTTCATAACTCATGGCCAGGCAAATATTTTCTACTATTCAAACGAGGTTTTGTTGAACTCAAAGTAACGTATGACCACTAAGGCTACAATCTAATTAGGTAGTTTCCAAAAATGTATAAGTTGTGTTTTATGTATATGTGCAGTAAGTATGTGGAGAAGTGGTAGTGTTTATTTTGGTTCTTAACAGTTTTATTTGGTAAATTGTCAAACCCTTGGACAAGGGGAAGTAACCACTGAAGAACCAGAACTAGAACGTTGATTTATTTTTAAACTAACAGTCATAATCATGGGAACAGTATCTTACAATCATGAAAGTTTTGCTTCCTATTTAAAGTATCCAACACATATTTGAAGTTACCGTTTAATTTTCTTTTTCTTTTTGACCAAGTAATATAGCTTTTTAAATCAATGTTTTGATAAATAATGATACAAATTAACTATATTGTTTTACTCTGAGCCAATGTTAACAGTTTTGCACATCCGGGACACCAGGTATGATCACATGGTCAATTGTGGTGTGGATACCTAAAATACTCTGCCTCTAGTTTTATATTACTTCACTATTGCAAGTGTTCAAGCTCAAAATAATTAACTATATTCTTAATGTTACAGTTCGTTGGTCATCTTTTTATGATCAATTTACTTACAAATTTCTCTGTATCATGTCAATCAGTAAAAGCTCCACATTATTATACCATACAAAATAAAATGCCATTGGTCCAAAAAATCGTGTGGATCTCAGGGTATCAAATGACTCCCGTTCTGCTGCATGATCATATATCCTGTGACAAACCTAAAATGACAAGTTCCAATTATAGTGTACATGTAATACACACAAGGTTAGTTCATATTTTTCTGTTTTGTTTACATAATCACAGTATGAGTTGGTAGACATCATAACATCTAAGTCCTCATCCCAGCCCACTTTTTGCAGGGATATACATGCTGTTTTACTGGCTTTATCAGAAAAATATAATCCATTTAATAAATGTAAGCATTGACAAAGACATGGATTGTTATATTTTTTTACGCTGTCCATCACAAAGTTATTCCGCTCAACTCCTCAAAAACTACTAAACCAAATTTTGCTTAACTTTGTATGTACCAAGTACACCATATGTAGTTGTACATATTACCTGGAAATTCTAATTCTCAAAATTTTTTGGTAGTTATGGCCCTTTGAACTTTTTTACAAAAAATTACTCATAAATCATGGTTTCTGCTAGACTCCTCTGAAACTACTGAACCAAATTTTACGAAACTTGGTACATAGCAAGTACACCATCCATATGTAGATGTGCATATATGACCAGGAAATTTTTATCCTCTAAATTTTATGTGAGTTATGGCCCTTTGAACTTAGAATTTTCCAAAATTCCTTATAAATCATGGTTTCAGCTCAACCCCTCTAAAACTACTGCTCCATATTTAACAAAACTATGCTGGTCATTACAACAAAATTTAAGTGAAATGTTCACAAGTCTATACATGTATGTACTTCTACAATGCTGGATACATTATATGGGGAAACAAATACAAACATTCAAGTTTCTTTTTGCATACAAAAACGATGTTTCCCCCATTTGACCCAGAGGATAGACATTTCCTTGTAATATGCACAACTAAATATGATGTACTTGCTACATACCAAGTTTGGTAAAATGGCTTTCTGTATTATGACTTGACAATACCCAACAAGTGGGCATCACTTATATGCTACCTGGGGAGGCACCTCTGTGGGTGGGGCACTCGAAAGCCTAACAGTATTGTCCCAGCCTTATAAAAGTAATGCATTCTGCATGTTTAAGGAGCATTACACAAATTCTATGTGATATGGCTTTTGGTTAGTGAATGGCCTCCAGTGATCGAGTGGCCTCTGATGAGGGTGTGGCCTTTGGTTAGGGACTGGCCTCTGGGGAGAGTGGCCTTATATTAGAGGGACTAGCGTAACTGAGGGCTGATACAAGTTTCATTTGAAAGTTATCTTTGTATAATATATGCTACTCTGTAAATATTATGTTGCTATTCTGTTTGTTTAGCGAGAAGTTCTAATGAAATAATGTTCTTATGGCCCAGATTGATGTAACTTTTTATTACAAATGAAAATTGTCAATAAAAATATTCATATAATACTTTCTTTTTACAAAAAAATCAATTTATAACTAAAAAATGATAAATCTTTGTGGTTTCCAATTACAAGCCTCCAAATGAGTTTGACTAATTGAAAGTTTTGTATTTGCAGATGAAACCCCATTGAGTACCATGCAAGACTTGACTTACCCCTCATCCCCTGAATCCATGATCTTCTTCACCCATGTGTTTATGCATATTTATAATGGGAGACAATTCTAATGTGCCATTATTTCCAATAATTTGTATCAACAAGGTGGAAAATTATCTAACAGGTCTATCAATCTTTTGAAGAAAGTTCTTATTAACAACAAAATTTCATGAAATTCTTGTACTTTCTCAGATAATTTCTGGTCACAAAGTGTATCAGTAGCAAATTTATTATTATTTATTATACAATTAATTTATTCATAACTAATGGAATAAATATTGTAAGTAGTGAGAAGTGTTAAAAATTACCAACAGTGATTTGAATTCATATGGAACCTTAGTACCAATCATTAGTTTTATATTTTACCCTGATAAAGTCTGGATTGTCTGGTTCAAACTGACAACAGGCTCTCTCTAATATATATCTGTAATTATCAGGATGAAGTATATTCTGTAAAATAAAATTTGAATGAATCAATGAAAACAAGTATATATGTTGTACTAGTACATGTACATGCTTGATTCATGATCACAAAAAATATACTAAGACAATCACAGCAAGGTCATATAAGTATCTACAACGACCATACAGTATAATAAACACCCTATGAAACTATATCTCAAAGTTTCATTGAAATTAAATGCAACTTTTTTTAGTTATTGTCCAGAAATATCTTTTTTGTAAAAATTTCTAATTTGTGGACTGTGACCTTGACTTTTGATCAGTTCCCAATAAAATCAATAGGATTCTTACCAACCTGATATGAAACCTCTGTCTAGTGAGGGTACTAGTATAATAAGGAATGAGATATGATGTAGTTGAGCAAAAAGTGCATAAAGTTAAAATACGGCTATGCTACAGCTTAAGCAGGATTTTGCTTAGCAGGCCACATCAGACCTAATCTATGATTTTTAATAAGTCTTGGTATCTATCTGCTGCCTTTTTGTAATTTGTTCGCATGTGACTTTACAGCACTGAGAATCGATGACCTTGGACAGGAAAACTAACAAACCTGATTTTGTACATAGGCAGGAAAAAGATCTGTGTTTTTAATTAGTTCCAGGAGCAATATATATGCTTTATCAGATACCCAGAATAAAGACTTGTTTTTATTCACAGAACATGATGGGAGTAAGGAATACAATTGTTCAAAGAGAACAATTTCCTGTTTTAATTGTTTTTATTCACAGCCAGAGATAAATGCCTTATTTCATTCACACATGCATGGGATAAAGACCTATTGTCATTTACAAATAGGGACTGATGACCTATTATTGTCCACAGACATGGGATAAAGACCTATTGTCATTTACAAATAGGGAATAATGACCTATTATTGTTCACAGACATGAGATAAAGAGCGAATTTTGTTCACACCCAGAGATGCCAACCCCACACAATGGAAAATCTGAGTACAGAAAAATTTTAACTATGAGGGCCGCGCAGCAGCATTTTTACAGCTGGGGGTCTGGGGTAAATGAAGCAAAATCCTGCATTCTGGGCTCTCCTGGCAGTAAAAAAGGGCTTCCAGAAAAACATTTTAGCGCTGATTTTAGGTTGAAAAATCGGGGTAACTCCGACTAAATCGGAGGGGTTGGCATCTCTGCACACCTATGACTTTTTTTAATCACAGAGAGAGGATGTTTGTTTGAATGTAACGTTGTTTCAGGCCACTTTCAGCAATTTTTCAGCTAATCATGGAATCCAGTTTTTTTGGGGGGAGGAAGCCCGGGTACCCAGAGAAAACCCCCAACCTTGGGTAGGAAAACTGGCAATCCTTGTCAATTTCGATTGGAGTCTGACACAGCCGAAATGCTGTGAGACTGGAATCTGCAACCCCCAGTGTTGACAAGCATATAAATAGCATATGACTTAATACCGCAACCATTCAGCCACCAAGGCCCACGTATGGGCCTGGAATTCTGTCAAAATTTGTTTCGTTCATAAGAAAAAGCATACAAATTTTTCCAAGCACACCTACATGCAGTAAGTGTCAACCTGCAATCTCATTGTTGACAGACCATGTGATCAATAGTAGACCAACTACCTTAACCACAAAAAACCCCAAAGCTCTGATTCACAGAGGATAAATATCTATTTTTAATAACAGATCAATGCCCTTTTCCATTCACAAATAGGAGATAAAATATTTGTTTTGTTCACAGACTGGGAATAAAATCCTTTTTTTGTCACAGACAGGGAAAGACATACTTTTGTTAATAGACAATGACTAAAGACCTTTTTGTTCACATACAAGGGAATACACAACTTATATTTAGAGAGTAGATAATGACCTTTTTTTATAAAGAGGATAAAAATGTTCATTAAGACATGGGACAATGACCTACATGTAAATGATTTACACACTGCATAAAGAGTCATTGTTCTTCATATTTTGTCCACATAATGCATTAGCCCTATGTAAAAGATGAAATTTATATTTTGTCTTGTCATGAAACTATTTTTTTTCAGTTCTTATGTTTACATACCCCTACTTTAGGACCATCTAAAAATAGAACAATTACATTATCCAATTTTAGTTTAACAACGTACCTCTAAATGCTCTTTTTCAAACATTCTAGGCATAAAAATATCTCTACATCGTTTTGGATTAAACATCTGGTTTACTCTACGTTTCTCTTCCGGAGTTCCAGGACGCAGAACACCATTAGTCTCCCTTACAGCTACAAATCTATTCTGAAATCAGGATAATTAATTGTACAGTGTTATTGTTATAACTTTTGGGACAAGCTAATGGCAGTAAGTAAGGTTGGCCCTATGCCTTTCAGAAAAGTTGACATATCAATAGATGCTGCTTGATGTATGCTATTCAAACATGAAGAAGCAAATCTGAGGCCATGTGACTTTACAGGGGTGTAGCTAGATATACGCCAACACACAATGGCACATAAATCAACGTAAACAAGGCAAGGACTTTTCCAAACCTGACCGTTATGAGTTTTTTTAGGAATTCCCAATTTTAAAATCCATATTACATGTACAAGGCACGGTAAAAGTAGGAGGAAATAATCAGAACACAGGATTTCTACTATACTTCTCAAAGTTTTTGCCCGAGACCCCTTGCCATATAGTTACATTACGACATGAGGTGGAAGATCACTGGTTGACAAGCATCTCACTCTTTCTCCAATTTGTGCATGCACTCTATTTGGGGCTAGCTACACTGCTACTTTAGATTTCTGGTTCACATCATCTAATAAATTGGTTTAGTTGTTGGTGTTTACTGCCACTTTCAGCTATATCATGACCTCCAGTTCTTTTTGGGGGAGGAAGCCAGAGTACCAGGAGAAAACCTTGACCTGTGGTTGGAAATTTACAATCCTTGTCAATTAAGATTGGAGTTGAGTACACCCTGCCTGCAGTGAGACTCAAACCCACAACCTCAGTGTTCACAGACAACATGATCTATTTAATTGAGCTGAATAATTCCTTTGAAGGGTTTTTTAATCTACATCTTGGACAAAAATGATTGAAAAAGACCATTCAATTAAAATTGCATACTAAAACTTACCCTATCTTTAACTCCAAGTGATAAATCTGAGAACACTATCTTATGGTCGAGAAATGGTGAGATTTCTGGATCATTTGAGTATATTTGATCATCAGCTTGCTCTCCTTTCATTGCTGGTGGCATGTGAAGTAGGAAAGAAGCTTTTTTTATTGCCCTTTCTTGCAACTGAAACAAAGAATGTTCAGATAAAGCATTGGGCTATGCCTATTAAGCACTTGACTAAACCATGCAGGTTGGAAAGGGAATGTTAAGTCACTGTTAAAAAAAATAACTATAGATGTAGATCTAATATATTGTGTGTAACTATATTCATATATACTAGTACCTTAATTAGGGTCGTATTGTTTACAGTCTTTTTCTT
Source organism: Limnoperna fortunei (assembly GCA_944474755.1). NCBI lineage: Eukaryota > Metazoa > Mollusca > Bivalvia > Mytilida > Modiolidae > Limnoperna > Limnoperna fortunei. The sequence continues at coordinate 40,766,863 of OX104122.1, read as the reverse complement.
TTAATTTTAGTTGGAAAGGAATGGTGCGAATTATACATAAATACAGACTCGATTGAGTTTTTTCTCCACGTTGATTGTTGTCAATGGCGGTTGCCATTTTGTTTTAGTGTCATATGCGGTATTTTAGTACTATTCTAACATTATTCTTTTACCAAATTCTATATGTATACGTTGTTTTGATATTAATTTTTTAAAATTAAAACAGATACAAAAATAGCAGATGTGTAACCTGTATTGCGTAAAATGCAAATGGCGTCGTTATATAACCTCAAGTGTTTGAAGATCGATGTTTTGATTGCAATAATTCCGGGATTAAAATAAAACGTGTAATCGTTTTGTTTTCTTTGTTTTGATTGATGAATCAAAGTTGACAAATTGTTTTGGTTTCGAAATGTGTGATTATCCGTTTTAACAATGATCAAAATAGATGATATGAGAATGCTCTATTTTTTATTTAATTTATTACAATCACTAGAAATTAATAAAATTATAAACACAAATGATATTTAAAAAGAGAATAATTTACATATTAAAGTAAAAACTTGTAAAGAAGCGCGGCCAAGTCAGACTTGGATGTCTTCATCTCAAGACGTTTTGTAAAAACTTGTTCGTGCGGATGGTCCATGCATTAAAGAATTTGTCCGCAATTTTCTGGTCCAAGAAAGCGGTGCGGACAATACCTAAATGCGGACTATACACAGCGTTTTATGGTACCCCCAACAGTAAGTCCAAATACTAGTATACTAACGTACAAAAATCCGAGGAAAAAATGCTGACATACAGGTTCATTTAAAACTCCTGAAATTAAGGATTAACAATTTTCTTCTATCAGAGTCAAATAAAAAATGTACTAAGATATTGTGAAGAAATAATTAGTCCTTTTTAACACTTAAATGGTAAGAAAAAAAACATAAATGTAAATGTACCCATTAAACAAGAAAACAAGTGTGGACACAGAAAAACGTCTCGCCTGCATTCCGCATCAGTAACGAAAATAAATTTCGTCATAAGCATTACGTAAATAGCATTAAATATCAGCAGCAGCCTGTATACAAAATATTGTCACCATAACCTGCATAGTTACAGGGGAACAACCGTAACCCAAAAAGTTTAACGTAGTCGCTGGACTGTGAAATTGAGGTCAAGGTCAGGTGGAACCTACCAGACAGTCATGTTCTATTCATCAGCAACCTATACACCAAATATTGTCATCCTACCATGCGTAGTTACAGAGGAACTGTCGTAACCCAAAAACTTGAACGTAGTCGCTGGACCGTGAAATTGAGGTCAAGGTCAGGTGACACCTACCAGACAGTCATGTACTAGTCATTAGCAACCTATACACCAAATATTGTCATCCTACCATGCATAGTTACAGAGGAACTGTCGTAACCCAAAAACTTTAACGTAGTCGCTGGACCGTGAAATTGAGGTCAAGGTCAGGTGACACCTACCAGACAGTCATGTACTAGTCATCAGCAACCTATACACCACATATTGTCATCCTACCATGCGTAGTTACAGAGGAACTGTCGTAACCCAAAAACTTTAACGTAGTCGCTGGACCGTGAAATTGAGGTTAAGGTCAGGTGACACCTACCAGACAGTCATGTAATAGTCATCAGCAACCTATACACCAAATATTGTCATCCTACCATGCGTAGTTACAGAGGAACTGTCGTAACCCAAAAACTTGAACGTAGTCGCTGGACCGTGAAATTGAGGTCAAGGTCAGGTGACACCTATCAGACAGTCATGTACTGGTCATCAGCAACCTATACACCAAATATTGTCATCCTACCATGCGTAGTTACAGAGGAACTGTCGTAACCCAAAAACTTGAACGTAGTCACTGGACCGTGAAATTGAGGTCAAGGTCAGGTGACAGGTGACTGACTGGCAAGTACTCATCATAAGCTACCTCTGGACCAAATTTGATGGACCTAGGGCTTGGGCTTACAAAGATATGAAGCAAGATGTCAAGTGTTTACGCCGCCGCCGCGGCCGCCGCCGGATTCCCATACATATGTCTCGCCTCCAGCGACTTTCGTCGCAGGCGAGACAAAAAAGTGAAAAAATTTGCATCATAATCAGACAAAACATATTTATACATTTGCAAAAATTGTTCCTTTTCAATCTCTTAAATCTTTATAAATACACACAAGTTTTTATACAGAAAAGTCAGGATTTCTTAACATGATTCAAAGTTAAACATGACATCCAATCAGAGTCAATGTTACATCAATAGAATGAAATAATTTACCAGCTTCAGTTCATCATCAGTAACTACAATAAATTTTGGTTTTGAATAATCTTCAACCAAGGATCCATCAAAAACCTTAGCTACATCAAACCCAGTCATTTTTTTAAGCAATGTTTGTACTCTGAGGTCATAAAAGACAGGAAGTGGATTTCTAGTTGTCACTTTCTCTGAGGATTTATGTTTATCATTTGTTGATCCAGCTTGACTTGTAGTCCCTGTAACATAATAAAGTACACTGCAGTTTACAATTATTTTTCTGTTTCCCTAAGTGAAAAAATGGCAAGTGCTGGGAGTGTTGTACTGTTTGTAAGTTACAAATTAAAATAAAGTTTTCGTAATCATATTTGTGCGTATTTTTTGCCAGATACTTGTAGTCCAAATAATTATGACATATTGGGAGGATACATGTATTTTGAAGCCATGCGAGAGGCTGTCTTTAACTTGCAGTTAAGTGTGAGCTCTTGTTCCGTGATGATGGCCTCACTTTGACTTCTAGATAAAGAAAGACAATCCACAGTTTCTTAGCTTTGAATTTTTTTTATAAATTACATTCACATCCTCTATACTGACTTTGCAATAGTATGTAACTAGGTAAGGGAATCAAATTATCAAATGAGTATTCTAAAATCTAAACCGGACAACTTTGATTGTATATATATCCTACTTCAAATTCACAAATGTGCATACTAAGTATCTGGATCAAAGGCACTGACTGTGCCAAGTTTCATAAAGTTGTCACTTTCTCTCCTAAATTTGTATCTTAAACACAATTCCAGTGCCCCAGTGGTGCATTCTGAAACTCCATAAATTGGGTATAATGATTCTAACGTGTCATGGGGATTTTATCACTAAGTTTTACACCGCTTGCCTCTGAAGAAACAAAAAATTTCATTTGAAAAAAAGGAATTATTGATAATAACATATTTTAAATCAGACAATATTTCAAATTGATAGATTATTCGATCAAGAGTCAAACCTTATTTTTGTATATTAATTTTAGTGAGCTTTAATCATTAAGAAAAAAGCAAATTTAAGATATTTCTTTTTAAATAAACATAAATATTTCTTTTTGTTTTCAGAAAATAGTCTTAGGTCACCAACTTTGGAATATCTGATGCATATATTAAGTTTTCAAATGTTGTCACTGAACTATGGGCATGGTGCACAATGGTATTTATTCCCCGACCAAGTGAAGTTATGTGACACATAAAAGTGCTGCAATGTCAGGTTGAGAATTGGCAAGAATACTAAATTTTAGTACAGAAAGATCGAAATTGCAGATTGTCCTTTATATTTATATATGAAACGGTACATTTATTTCTTAACAGCTGCATGTATACTGTACAGGCCCCGCGAATTTTAATTTCTCCACCCATCACCGTGGGGGGGGAGGAGAGTGGAGAGACAGTTTCCTCCACTGTTACTCAACTCTCCTTGGTGGAGTGGCTGTGTTTTCGCGGTGGAGTGCAGATCGCGTAGTCGCTGTGGATAGCCGGCCAAAAAGATCATAAAATCACATCAGAACAATGGGTATGCATGTTAAGTTTCTGTTCCCTTTCTCCAGAAAATGTTCTACGTCTTATATTTTCTTCAGTGTTGACAAACATCACCAGAACAACATCGTCTACAGTGCCGTTTTCGTCAAAGGAAAGTGAAATTGTGGTCATATGCTTGAGTGTGTATACAACAACAAACTCTATACCTTGTGTTATAATTAATTATCCCATTAAATTAATTGCATAATACATAATAAATGACAATTCCTGACCATTTTTGATTACACAATTAAGGGTACACAGGTAATGCTGTCATATAACCAATTAGCATAAATTCTGTCTTTAATTACCTTTGATCATTTGACAGTCTGAACTACACTTCAAAAATGAACTCACAAGCTGAACTATATTTGAACAGTGTCAAAGCTGTCTGTTTTATATAAATAACAGTGTCTTCTTGGATTTTTATAAACATTATAGAATCTTGGTATCAGAATGTCTACAGAGAAACATACATTTTCACAACTCCAAAATTAAAAGAAAATCTTATGCCAATAATGAAGCTTCTTGGTAATCAATCTGTCTTTATCCACGTTCTTTTTGAAAGCATTTTAAAATATCCAGTATCAATCCAATGAATTAAAATAATCGTTGAATTCTACTAACAGCTTGTTTGTTTACGTCACCAAAAACGGAGGTATAATTATAAAATAATCATAGATAAAATAGTGGTGGAATAGATATACTTCCTGTCATTTCTTTTCATTTTTTTTTTTTAATTATAACCACTTCACAGGTATCTTTGTACACTACTTGCACAGGCTATTTTAGAAGCAGTAAATTAATTGATTCAAGAAGCAGACGATACCTCAATTATCGGCACGTGTTCTACTGTTATATATTTTCTTCAAATTTGACAAACATCAATAAAACAAGATCGTCTATAGTGCCTTTTACGTCTATAAATGTAAGTGAAATTGTTGTCATATACTTGAGTGTGTAAACAACAAACTTCATATTTTTTGTTGTAAAATTAATCATCCCTTCAAATTAATTAGACAATCCCTTGTAAATTGAGCACAATGACACTTTCGGACCATTTTTCATTACATAATTAGTGGAACACAGGTAACCAATTAGCGTTAATTAGGCCATACCTGTGGTCATTTGACATCCTGAATTACAGTTCAAAAACGAAATCACAAGCGTCTTTTTGGTTATTTATAAACCTTGTAGAATCTCGGAATCATAATGTCTATGGAGGAAATATATTCATAACTCCAAAAGAAAACGAAAACCTCATACCACTAAAGATGCTTCTTGGTAATCCATCTTTCTTTGCAGATTTTTTTTAAAGCATTTTAAAATATCCAGTTACAATTATGTAAAATAACACTACTTGCACGCGCTATTGTGAAAGTGGTAAATACATTGATTGACAAGCAGATGATATCCTCAATTATCGGCACATGCTTTTTTAGAGAATTTTTTAGAAATACAAAGAAACTGCGGAATTTTTAGTTACATATAATTTAATATATTCATCTAGTATATTGTGGATTTGGAAACAGTATTGTCTAAACTGTGTTCTGTGCAAGGTAATAACTGTCTTCGGCACGGATTAAACTAGCATGTAATACGAAGGTGTGTACTTATCAAGCAATATTTGCTATACAGAAATGATTGCCTAATTCTTAATTAATTAGTACGCTGACACCTCCTGGACATTTTCAATTAATTAGTGTAATACTGTCTGATCAAATTAGTGATAATTAGGTCGTTATTTACCTTTGAACTCACAGACTGACTTACAGTTTAGAAAAAAGCTAATTATATTTGAACAGTGTCAAAGCTCTCAGTTTTAAATAAGTAGATGCAAGTTATTTAACGATTCATATTGTCGAACAGGTGTCCATGGATTTGTTTATTACAACCTGCTGTTAAAGGGAATACGTAACACAAATAAACCAAGTTGTCACTTCATCATTGCAGAGAATGTGAGCAACTGTTAACTTATTAATTGATAAATATATTGGGAAGAAATATATGGAAGTTGGCAAGCTTTTTACCACATATTCGTCACCTCTAAGCCTAAGTTGACCTCTACATAAGAAAGAACAACAAAATAATAAATAATTAGCTTTTTAGCTACATGAATTGATAATATAGATAAGTAATAAATCTTCACAGACAACCTGAAATATAAATAAAACGATGAAAGATTAATAAATTAATACAAACATACACAGATAAATAATCTTAACACAACTTTGCTAACTATTGTTAGAAATAGTATTCTACACGATCTTTCTGTTCTATGTTTTTACAGGATAACATATGAAACTGATCTGAAACAGGTAAGGTTCACAAAAGTGTCATATATTTTAAAAGGTGAAAGATCAGACTTACGATAAATTCACGTCATTTATACGATAATATAAACAGTTACCGAATGTGCCAATATATCCCAAATGTTTGCAGAGTGGATACACCGCGAATACATGGAGTCGTCAGCTCTACACCAGATACCGGCTCTCCACCTGTAATTCGTGATCGCAAGTCGTGGTTGAGATGACGGCGGAAGGGCCGCTGAGACCCGAATTTCCTCCACTGGGATGCGTGGAGAAATTAAAATTCGCGGGGCCTGTACAGTATGTAACCAATGTTAAACCATTGAGGAAATCTAAAAACATAAAGTTTTAAATCTTTTGAATATTTTGTGTCTTTTATCAGCCACAGTGACTTGTAAAAATAGATTTACTTGCGCTTTCGAATAATATTGGGTTGATTTTGTTCTAGTGTGGGAGAAAAAAATCGACCTACATGGAGTATCATTTGAAAGCGACAGTAATTGAATAAAGCAATTTTTACAGGTCCTTGTGTATCAGCTGAGCATGCCCTTGCAATCACTTCAGGGGTGGAAAAATGTGTTAGTCTAACGCCCAGGGAAGTTCAGTTGTAGCTACAGACACGCTTTTTTCCATAGAAAAAAGTCCGTCTGGCATTTCTATTCAAATAAAAATAGTTTATTTAAATTTCATTTTACATCTTGATTGATAGTTTGCCTTTAATTTTGTGTTAATTTTAGCCTAACAACATCGATAGATTATTCAAATTAGAATCCAAATCATTCTGGCGTTTGAAAGTAACCGGTTTTGTGTTTTGATTCAAGCGCTTACTTGTTGTTTTATTAAATCTACTGGTCACGGAGTAGTTCTCGCCGGCAAGCAATTCTCGCCACCCGATCTTTTGACAGTTTTTGTGGAAAATTGGCATTTTAAAAGTGACCAGCGTAATTTGTTTTGGATGTAAGATGGTGAAATCTATTAAATGAAGCCTTTTCCATTGATTTCCATGGAAAAATAACGGCACAGTCACAAAAATGGCGAGAATTGCTTCTGTCTTTTTTATGGCGAGAACTACTCTCTGACCAGTAGTTGATAGGGTCGCAAATGATAAATGTAGCTCTTCAATTTCAAAAATAATATGCATACATTGTCATATATAAGTTACTAAATATCTTGGTATCAATTGCGCTTTGAATGAAAACAGCTGGGCTTGGGCATTAAAAATCTTTAAAAGCCCTGGGCTTGACCTTAACTCTTATTTTTAAGGAGAAAATTTTTCCACCACTGCATTTGGACTTTTTGGTTGGCAAGGATGATTCATAGCGGTTTATTTACAGCATTAACTTAATGCATTCGTGATATTTTTACCCGAAGAACTCATTCGGTACATCCATTTGCTTCGTTTTAATAATCTTTGCAATATTCTTAAATCTTGAGCACAAGCCATGTTTCAGAATTAAGCATGAAGAGTTATCGAACGTTTTTGTTGAAATGACTAACTACCACTGAGCACGTAACACTACAATTGACGGTCCCACTATTTACCGACAAGAACTGGGGTTACACTAATGTCCTGAAACTTACCTGGAATGTCCTGAAAAATGTCCTGAAAACGGAGATAAATGATCATAACTTTTTTATTTCTTGATGGATTTAAACCAAATTTTGGTCAGTTTAAGATATAAACATATATTATAAGAATATGAAAAAAAATTAAAAAAAAAAATTTTTTTGTTCGAGATAAGTTGACCTGAAGGACCACCTGTCGTGACCTGAAAAATGTCCTGAAAACGTATATAATGATCATAACTTTTTTATTTCTTCATGGATTTTCACTAAATTTGGGTCAGTTTGAGATATAAGCATATATAATAAGAATATGAAAAAAAAATTTAAGAAAAAAATTTTTTGTGGGAGATAAGTTGACCTGAAGGCATGTCTGTCGTGACCTGAAAATGTCCTGAAAACATATAAACGGTCATAACTTTTTTATTTCTTCATGGATTGTCTTCAAATATTGGTTGGCGGGAAAAACAAACATATATTATATGAATATGAAAAAAATATAATATATTTTTTAATTTTTTGTAGGAGAAATGTTGACCTGAAAGACTACATGTCGTTTGTGTATGTCCCGAGAATGTCCTGAAAACATACAGAAATTATCATTTTTTCTTGACAAATTGACTTCATATATTACTCAAATGTTGCTGGAAATTATAATATAACATTTGTTTTATGAAAATTTCTTACAATTTTTTATGCATATTAATGTTTAAAAAAATCCATTAATAGTAGTACAAATGTCAGCTGTTTACTCTTGATTGCATTAAAAACATTTGAGTATTTAGTTGGATCAATAATACATCAGGTAGTAATTAACATTATTGACACTTCAAGGTAATTACATACTTAATTGGGACAGGCGTTGGGCAGACAAGTTTATTACTTTATTTATAAAATACAAAGAAAAAAATTGCAATAAAACTTACATAAACAAATACAGAATGAAAACCTATTACTGAGAATGTCTATGATCATCACAAAACCAATCTGAAGACACTCCTTAACAACTCAAATGAGACCACTTGTTGCACGCGACTCTTCCTCTTTTCCCTTCACACCCTATCATATTTTGGAACACGTCTGGCTTTCCGCAGGTACAGCTTGCTTCAATTTTTCTTCTGTGTATTTTAAAGTTTGTCCCTGTATTGGTGTTGTTTTGAGGAAACGGAGTGAAGTAGCCCTTTTCTTGTTTTAAAGCGCATTGGTCACCACTTGAATCGTCTCAGTAGAATTACTATCTATTATTCTTTTATTCTGTCAAATGTTAGTTTCTGCCCATTAGCATGGCATTTTTGCTCAGAGGTAAATACAGTCAAAATTGAAAAAATTCAAGAACGAGCACTGCGCTTTATATACCAAGATAGGGACTCGTCATATGAAAAACTACTTGAAAAATCTCTATTACCATCATTAAGAGTTAGACGTCTGAGAACAATTGCCATAGAAACATTTAAAATTATTAACAAAAATAGTCCAGTATTTTTACAAGATCTCGTCTCTATTAAAAATAATTCTTATAACTTCAGGTATACCAACACAGCTGAAATACCCAGAGTAAATTCCACCAGGTATGGTCTGAAATCATTTAGATATTCAGCCCCTAAGATTTGGAACAGTCTTCCTGATGAACTAAGAAAACAATCAAACCTTGACCAGTTTAAGACCCTCATTAATACATGGACTGGCCCCTCATGTTCATGTATTAGCTGCAAATCTTAGATACTGAATATCTACAAGGATCCTGCTTTGCTTTTTAGTTTTGCTCTCCTTTTATTTTTAGTTATTTTCTTTCATTATTTCTTTATCTACTTTTTGCTAAATTTCAGTGTTGGCTAGTGCTTTTCGCCTTGTAGTGCTTAAATGTTTTGCTTTCCCTGCTTATATGCATGTGTTTTATGCTAGTTTTATGTTTTTACTTTAGCTGTATATGCAATGTGTTTTAAGTGCTGCTCTGTAACTTCAAATGCTGTAAGTTGTATGTTTGTATGTTTGTATCTGTATTATTGCTCTTATATGTAAGTCGGCATAAAAGCTCTTGAGAGCTTATGTTACTTGTTTATATGTATAACCCGACTATAAATAAATATTACTTACTTACTTACTTACTTACTTCTAGACATGCAATTAGATGTTCCCTCATGTACTTTTCAACGAAACTGGTTCTTTTCTTTAGGTTACATGTACCTCTTAGATGACATTATTAGTGGTGAAATAAAATTTATACAAAAAACAAACCAACAATACACCAGAACGTATTTACACTTAGAAAATAAAAACAGCACTATAAAGAAACTTTGTACAGAAAAATAAGAAATTTGAGCACTATAGATTATATAAGAATTAAATCAAAATGAAAATGTTAAAAACTGTTCACTACCAATTAAATGTAATTAAATTTAATTAAATCATAACCAAACAAGTAATTGATTGTAATGAAATTAAATGCAATTAATGATTAACGCTGATTAAACATTACTTTGTTTAATTAATTCTAGTTCAATTCTAGTTCAGTTTAGCAAATTCATAGTTGCTCAGTCTTCAATTCTTTATGCATCTATAACTGTCCTCTATGGATTTTATCATTTTGTTGTGCGGACATATTATTCTTTATCACCGAGGTAAGACATTTATCTTATGTGTAGTTTCAGGCATATGTGTCATATTAGGAGATTATCCTTCAGGTCAAGTTTTCTCTGCTGTTATAAATTTTTCTTACTTTCTGTTTAACTTTTAATATAATATAGATGAATATCTCGTACTGACCAAAATTTAAGCGAAATTTATTCAGAAATAAAAAAGTTATAGATATTAATTTTTATCCCTGTCACGTTTTCAGGACACGACAGGCAGTCCTTCAGGTCAACTTATCTCCCACAAATTTATTTTTTTTTAATTTTATTTTCATTTTCCTATAATATATGTTTATATCTCAAACTGACCCAAATTTGGTTTAAATCCATCAAGAAATAAAAAAGTTATGATCATTTATCTCCGTTTTCAGGACATTTTTCAGGACATTACCGGAAATTTCAGGACATTAGTGCTACCCCAAGAACTGTCAAGAACCGACAAGAAGATTTTTTTTTACCGGCAAGAGACAATTTTTCACCGACAAGAAAGAAAAAAAGATGTTTTTTATGTTATTATTACGAAAAGAAATTTTAAAAAAATTAGATTTTTGTGATTTACTGTGTAATTTTGTTGACGTTGTTTGTCACCAGCAAAGATATAGCCAAACTTTTTAACCTCATTTTAGAAACAGAAAAATATCCAATCGAATGGAGAAAATCATTTACTATTCTTATATTTAAATCTGGGGACAATTCAGATCTTAACAATTATAGAGGAATATCCCTTCAAAACAGTATAGCTAAACTATTTAGTTCTCAGTATATTAAATTGTAGGCTCAATAAATTTTATGAAGATAAATTTGCACCACAACAATTCGGATTTAGAGCAAATCATAGAACAACAGACAGTATATTTATTATGAAAACTTTAATAACAAAATATCTAACAAAAAATAAACAAAAAATATTTGCATGTTTTGTTGACCTAAGAAAAGCATTTGACTCATTATGGTATAGTGGACTTTTATATAAATTAAAGACACAACATATTGGCAATAAATTTTATAATATAATAAAAGATATGTATACAAGCAATAAATCAGCTATTAAGATTAAAAACCAATTTTCTAATTTTTTTTATATAGTCAGAGGAGTTAAACAAGGAGATAGTCTTAGCCCCTAACTTTTTAACTATTTTATAAATGATATTCACGATATATTCGATCAATCATGTGATCCCTTGATACTAGAAAATACAAATATATCAAGTCTAAGCTTTGCTGATGATTTAGTTATATTCTCAAACTCTCATACTGGGTTACAAAATTGTTTGAATAAAATTGAAAAATATTGCTTTGACTGGCAATTAACAGTCAATATTAAGAAGACAAAAACTATGACATTTCATAATAAGTTTTGTCCAACTCCTCCTTTATATTATAGAAATCAGCCTCTTGCTGAAACTAAAGAATATAACTTCTTGGGAACAACCATTGACTCTAAAGGAAGCTTTAAAAGATCTATAGAAGAGTTATTAAAAAAAGGACTAAAAGCAATCTTTGCTTTGAAAAAAAGACTTCAAAATTTTCAAAGTCTACCTATAAGACTATCCTGTAAACTGTTTGATACCTTAATAAGACCTATATTGTTATATAATAGTGATATTTGGTTTATGGACGATTACTTATCTATTGTTAAGTCAAAAGAAAGGGCAGACAAAAATGGAAAATTCTGTGATACCCTCTCCTTAATAGACCGATTTACATATGAAAAAGTACATACAAGATATTGTAAGAATATTTTAGGTTTAAGAAAAACAGCTTGCAACATAGCAGCAAAAACAGAACTTGGTAGACTGCCATTAGAATCTTTTATAAAAGCTCAAACAATCTTATATTATAGTAGATTGAATTCAGTAAAAATAAACCGCTTATTAAAAGAAGCATATAATGTCAATAAAGGTATACACACCGAGGGAATATATACTTGGTATACTATGGCGCAAAAGTTATTTATAGAACTAGACCTTGACAGATCTATCAGAATACGAAGATTTAGATGTCCCATTTTTAAACTTGCAGATAAGTTAAAGAAAAAAATTAAAATTTTAATTTCTGAATATTATATAAATAAAATTAAAACTAAATTAAATAATTGAAATAACGAATCTAAACTTTACTTATTTAGTCAACTGAAAACATACATAAAAATTGAAGACTATCTAGTAAATGAGAATAGTTTTATATATAGACAAATGATAACAAAACTAAGGGTGAGTGACCATACCTTACATATAGAACAAGGGAGATATCATAATATTCCCAGATGTCAACGAATATGCTCTAAATGCCAAATTCTTGAAGATGAAAAACATTTTCTTTTACATTGTCAAATTAACACTCTACCAAGAGATATTTTCTTTTCAAAAATTTCAAATATAGACGATATCTTTGCAAATTTAAATGCAGATAAAAAAGTAAAATATATCCTTTGTCCAAAATCAGAACATTTAATTTATGTTAAGGACTTTTTAAAGCAATCATTTGAAATGCGAAAATAGGGTCCACATCGGTTAAAATGTACTACATTTGTAGTTATATTAGAAATAATAACTGATGTACTTCGAGTATGTTTGTATTTGTATGCTAATGTTTTTGTTTATAATGTTATTATATTGCTTTGACCCATACGGGTGTAATTTGCAATAAAGAATTTGAATTTGAATTTGTTAAAGTTTTCTGTAATTCGTTATCAGATTACGCTAATAATAACAACAAAATAAATAATAAAAAAAATGTAATAACAACAAAATCTAACATGTTTTCTTCTCACAACACCATAAACAATCTTCAAATGTTATATTTTCGTTTTCAACTGGCTTTTATTACAGTTTGTTGTTTTACAATAAGCATTTAACGGTCCTTCAAAAGAAACAATTCTCACAGGGCGTGTGTCAATTATGGCAGTGATTGCTAATTGTAAAACAATCGAAGGATTACACAACCATACATGATATTACAGACACGTGCCTTCAATTAATCATCCCGATTATCAATTATCAGCCAGTGCATATTATTGTTTGAAATTATTATATATTTAAGCATATTTTTAAAGAATTTACTAATTTATTATGACTTCTGATATGAATACAATTTATTATCACAAGTGTCTTGTCGTAGGTCTACACGTACAACAAAATTACACAAAAAATTGAAAAAATCTTTTTTTTTAATTTCTTTTCATAATAATTACAACAAATGATCTTTTTTTCTTTCTTGTCGGTGAAAAAATGCTTCTTGTCGGTAAAAAAAAATGCTTCTTGTCGGTAATTCACTTTTTGTCGGTTCTTGTCTGTAAATAGGGAGACCGAAAATCGATAGATCGTAACGACTCGCCCCACTCTCGAGTCGCCCCATCGCGATTCGCCACAAATTAATAACGAGTCGCCCCACATTTAATAGCGACTCGCCCCGACTAAACCAAACATTAATAATATAATAATGTTTATAATTAAAATTGAATAATAATTTGGTTTATTCTTGGCCAGTAAGGATAGAGTATTAAACTATGATGCGCAGTTTTTCTATCACTATTTATTTTTTTTATATATCAAGAATTTGATTTTTTTAAATAAAAAATATTTTCTAATATAATATTAATACTTCTTCAATCTTGATATCAAAAATTAGATTCAGATATCTAAAAAAACCTGATATAAATAATCGAATTGTTGATATTATACAATTAATGACTTTGATATAGGTCGCTATCAGGATTTATTACATGAATGGGATTTTGCGTGTTTTTGATTGGTCTAAAAACAACTTTCAGTCACGATAAATCGCAACAGTACTACAATTACATAATATGTTTGTACGCTGCACGATTCCGCTGCATAGTAGTCAAGCGGAATACGATATCGACCTGGTTTTAATGTTTTAGCCAATCAGAATAGCCGTCTTAACAAATTCATTCATTCAATCAAATCGATTGTATTTATTGTACGTCGTGCGTGACGACAACAAATGGGAGAAACGTCGGCTCTGCGATATTTTGATTCATTTATATTCTTCCCAATATTTGAAACTGGAATTTCAGGATTACCAGCAAACTGATATCAAAATGCAGTATTAAATAAAAAAATATTAAGGTAATAACAATTACAAAATGTAAGCAGAGGCTCCAGTAGAAAAGATATCCTCTGTTTTTCTGATCGAGGGGAGAAGGTGGTTTTATTCATGTAATAAAACAATTAATGACTTTGATATACGGTCGCTATCGCCTAGCGGCTCGGTGAATATTACATTTTCTCTGGCTGATAAATCCTGATAGCGACCTATATCAAAGTCATTAATTGTATATTATTACATGAATAGAATTTTGCGTGGTTTTGATTTGTCAAAAAACAACTTTCGGGTCACGATAAATCGCAACAGTACTAAAATTACATAAAATGTTTGTACGCTGCACGATTCCGCTGCATAGTAGTCAAGCGGAATCCGATATCGACCTGGTTTTTATGTTTTAGCCAATCAGAATAGCCGTCTTAATAAATTCAGTCGTCCAATCAAATCGATTGTATTAATTGTACACAATTCAATGACGTCGGCTATACATACATCGTGCGTGTAAACAACACGTCGGTTCTGCGATATATTCATTCAATTATACTCTTCTCAATATTTGAAACTGGAATTTCAGGATTATCAGCAAATTGATATCAAAATGCAGTATTAAATAAAAAAATATTAAGGTAATAACAATTACAAAATGTAAGCAGAGGCTCCAGTAGAAAAGATATCCTCTGTTTTTCTGATCGAGGGGAGAAGGTGGTTTTATTCATGTAATAAAACAATTAATGACTTTGATATACGGTCGCTATCGCCTAGCGGCTCGGTGAATATTACATTTTCTCTGGCTGATAAATCCTGATAGCGACCTATATCAAAGTCATTAATTGTATATTATTACATGAATAGAATTTTGCGTGGTTTTGATTTGTCAAAAAACAACTTTCGGGTCACGATAAATCGCAACAGTACTAAAATTACATAAAATGTTTGTACGCTGCACGATTCCGCTGCATAGTAGTCAAGCGGAATCCGATATCGACCTGGTTTTTATGTTTTAGCCAATCAGAATAGCCGTCTTAATAAATTCAGTCGTCCAATCAAATCGATTGTATTAATTGTACACAATTCAATGACGTCGGCTATACATACATCGTGCGTGTAAACAACACGTCGGTTCTGCGATATATTCATTCAATTATACTCTTCTCAATATTTGAAACTGGAATTTCAGGATTATCAGCAAATTGATATCAAAATGCAGTATTAAATAAAACATATTAGGGGTAACTAACATTACAACACTTACAAAATGTAAGCAGGCGCTCCAATAGAATATACATCCTCAGTTTTTCTGATCAATGGAGATGGTGGTTTTATTCATGTAATAAAACAATTAATGACTTTGATATACGGTCCCTATCAGGATTTATCAGCCCTCAAAATGTATATTAACCTCGCCTAGCGGCTCGGTGAATATTACATTTCTCTGGCTGATAAATCCTGATAGTGACCTATATCAAAGTCATTAATTGTATATTATCAGCCAGAGAAAATGTAATATTCACCGAGCCGCTAGGCGAGGTGAATATACATTTTTGAGGGCTGATCAATCCTGATAGCGACCGTATATCAAAGTCATTAATTTTTATATATAATAATTTTTATATCCGAGAAAAGTATATTATCTGATAAATAAAAACAATTCCTTTTGTCACTACATAATGTCTAAAAAATTACATCATCTTTAATCTTATGAAACAAATAGAATACATTAACACAATGTGAAACAATAGAATTTTATTTTACAGACTGATGAAGAATGTATAAAGTATACTCAAAATTTGAGTTCGAAAAAGAATATACCAATCCAATCAATATATATATATTAATTATACCAATCCAATTCGGACAAGTCGCCATCCTCGGACTGAGTTATTGAACCAGCGACTTAACACTTTTTATCGTTGTTCGGGTGGATAGTTGTTTACAGAGTTTTCCATATGTATATGTTATTTTAAAAGAAATCCTTATTAGCCTTGTTTTAAATAAATATATATATATAAATATATATATATCTTTTTTCCGAATATCGTTTTCACATTACATTCTAGTAGCGGTAACGGCATTTCATTGGTACGTCAATGTCTTGTTAAAGTAAGCATTACTTAATATATACATGAGTATCAGTCATTTGTCAGTGGCATCTACATGGACATTAGGTTCATCTAGATACTTTTAACATACATCTAGATGCTTTTAATACGCATCTGGATGCTTTCTAAACTCATCTAGATGCTTTTAAAATTCATCTAGATGGAAAAACCATCTAGATGAAACCCGTGATCTCAATTTTGACATGAATCGC
This sequence comes from Limnoperna fortunei, assembly GCA_944474755.1. Taxonomy (NCBI): domain Eukaryota; kingdom Metazoa; phylum Mollusca; class Bivalvia; order Mytilida; family Modiolidae; genus Limnoperna; species Limnoperna fortunei. The sequence goes on along the minus strand of OX104122.1, from coordinate 40,750,181 downwards.
CACTGATACATGAGGAGCTGAATGGAAAATTGAAAGCTCTAATTGCATTTAATTTTGTGAAATAAGTTCTGGGTGCTTTTCATAAAGCGATCTTTAGCTTATTAACGTGCACGTTATCCCATTTAAATTGCATGGGATAACGAGCACGTTAATTAGCGATCGCTTTATGAAACGGCACCCTGGATACTTCTTTAAAGGATTTAGATTTTAAATTTTAAACTTTATAATTTCACTTGATATTTTCTTATACCAACATTTAATAGTTAAGTTGATGTCTTATTAAGCTTGTCTTTCACTTGCTACACCTCTTTTTATTGTCGCCGCAAAGCATCCATAAAATAAAGGGGGGGGGGGTAAAGTGAAAATTAGATTGAGTTAACATGGTTAATGTTTAGGTAGCAATAAATACCATTAAGGATTAACTAGAAAAAATATTTTCTCCATCGAGGGATAGCCAAATTTCCGTTTTGCACATTGTATAATCCACGTAGCGCATTATATTAAATGGACACAACGGAAATTTTGTTACCCCTCGATGGAGAAAATATGTTTTCTAGTTAATATTTATAAATAAATTCAAATAATAGAATAAACTCAACAATTTTATTTCGTAACTGGAAATTTTTGAAATAAACAGATCAACACAAAAACTGTTAGTTTTCCGTGGAGTAATATATGACGTCAAAGGGCGCGTGTCTCCATGACGATCAAATTTGTTTTCCATCCTCTGATAGAAAATATTTTCCAGCCAATCAAAAGTCAGTATTCTCGCAAAATTTATTTATTAAATGATAATAATTTGTTTATCTTAACAACAGAAATTATACGTTCAGAAAATATCACTGACTGCTTAGTGGAAACTTAGACGCCAACAACCGAAGAACCTACTACATATTATGTTAATAAGTTTCTTTAAACATACAATTATTTAAAATTATGAGCCATGTACTCACAGGTGTCCTCGAATATATAATAACAACATATTTCATTATCGTGATATTACTGCGGAATCTTAAGTTTCACACGGACTATGCTTGTACTAAAATTGGTTCGTAAAAATAAACCAGATTTAATGAAACGGATCACCCTTATCGAAAAAAACTGAAATCAAACACTACATTGTTTTCATATTTTGAAGAATAACGCTTGACTGTACCTTTAAGGTAAGGTAAGCATGATAATAATTAAGTTTTTTTCTTCTAATTTATTTTTATCTTACACGCAAATAATTTATTTTAAAACAGCGCATGGCAGATTCAGATTCAAAAATCTAAAGTGCGTCAAATGTAAATGTTGAATTAGAAGTGTGAGAAATGCTGCGCTCTACATTTAAAGATAGAAAGCTGCAAGGTCATTAAAATGTGGAACGTAGCTGGTGGCTACTACGTATAACGTATACTTTTATACCCTTGCTGTTGTTTTCTCAGCAATTCCACTACCATTCCTAGCAATGAATTACTATGTATATGACAATTTCTAGCGTCAAGCAAACAATATTTTAGATATATTTAGGACGTGGACACTCTTACAAAATGTGTAGTATGTTTAACATACGATTATCCTATTGTTAAGGATTTTTGTCCGCTTTTAGAAAAGCATTGGTAGTTGGATATAAAATTTGTCTTTTTGCCTACTCATTTTCGTTATTAATAAATAGTTTCTCTATAACACCTGATAATCTACTGTCATTTTGCTTGGGATGCGCTTGGCAATTCTGCCAGAACTTTGCAAGAAAACATATGTCAAAATTACATGTGCACCATTATATTCCAGCTTTCGTGACTTGGATTGGGGCATGTCTTAACATGAATCATATGTATTTTTTCAAATGTCTGAGATTAAAATGCAAATATCATTCGATGCTAGAATTTTGTAAATGTTTTTTGTAGACATATCTGTGAAAAATAAAGGTCACGATAAATGACTATCACAATGCTTTTCTAACAAAATTATAATCTACTACAATTTTAAAAATGATCGATCACAGAAATACGGAATTTTGTCGGAATATCTAGTTTTTTTATAGTACAGTACAGGACGTCAATTTTGTTTCCTCCCTTACTATTCATTGATTGGCCTCTTATTTTTCGCAAATAGCGAACATAAACGCTTGTAACGGCCTATACGTTAAACCTCATTCAAACAAATAAAATCAACAATCACTACAATGACCAATAAATGTTCAGCTGCAATATATCACACACAAAACAATGTGAAAAAATAGGACTTTGTCACCCACCCTTTGGTGTAGACATTCTTATTCATTTGCTTTTGTATCGAGGCCCAAAATCATTTCTAAACATGTTGATATGTCACCGAAAGTTATATTAACATAAAAAAATTAAAGAAAGCCCTAGATAAAAATTCAGCCATCTCTGTGTGTGTATGTGTGTGTTTGTTTTACTTGGTAAAATGTGGTTTTTGTTTTGCAGTAAGAATGAAGCCCCAAGCGATAAATTGCTGTTTGTGCGAAAGCCGTCACACCAATAAGTCAGCAGAAGCATGGTGTTCAATCTGCAAGAAAGCGTTCTGTAACAAATGTCGGTACAACCATTTGTCAACTCGTAAAAACAGAACTCATAAGTTTATATCAGTGGAAAGGTATCAAAAGGAATCGTCTCCAGAAAGTGTAATATGTAAAGACCACGATAAAAAATCGCATTACTTCTGCAAAGTACATGACGAAGTTATCTGTATCGTCTGCTCACCAGAAGGTCACAAGACATGTGAAGGTTTGACAACTCTGCATGAAGCTGCCAAATCATTAAAGCTGGCAACTATCGTGACCGACTTCGATAAAAGCATAAAAGCAATTGCTGGCAATATACAAAAAGCTATAACTAACAAGACTAAAAGTCTTACTTCCCTAAAAGACCAGAAAAAGAAAATTGAAGAAGAAGTTGAAGCACTAAGAAATAATATTAACGACCAACTGAATAAGGCTCAAGAAGAACTTGCAAATGAACTTAACAAAGCATACCTCAAACAAAAGGGTGAGATTGAAGAATGCCTAAAAACTCTAGATAAGGGTAAAAAAGAAATGGAACAACTTAAAGAACAGACAGTAGAATTGAGTCAGTCTCCATCAACAAGCATCCAAAATTTTCTGACGTCACTTCAGATCAAAAAGAAATTTAAAGAAGAAGAAACATCAGTTATCGATGCAATGAAGGGAAGTAAACCAATAACATTAATTCTCAAACCAGCACCTGGCCTGAAATCTTTTTACGACGAAGTTGCTACATTTGGAACTATTGAGATCCAACATAAATTGACAAATTCTGAGAAAAAGCAGAACGCGTTGTTGCCTAAGACACGAAACGCAACAAAATCAGCATCCAAATCCGTTTCTAGGGTAAAAATTCAGCTTCGAAGCAATATCAAAGGACCATCCGGAAATCAGGCCTACACCAAGAACTGTGCCTTCAAGGCTGATGGACAGATGATATTAACGGAACCTGAAAATAAACTGTTGGTTACATATGATAAAAAATGCTCATTCGTCACAGGTGTTTCCGTTTCCGGTCATCCGTTTGACATTGCATCAATTAATTATTGCACTGTAGCATTGACTTTCGAGAAACAAAACATTATTCAAATATTTGATACTACATTTAATAAGGTTTCTAAAACAATTCATGCAAAAAATATGTGCAGAGGAATTGCCTACATGAACGGTCAGTTGTTTGTTGTGGTAAAAGGAGAAGGAATTTTGATTATGGATACTTTGGGTCAAATTAAAAAGACACTGCAAATTAATGTTAATGACGTCCGTTTCCTTTCCGCTTCAAACAGTAGGTTATGCTTTACCAATCAGATTTCCAAAACCGTCCACTGTTATGACTTGAGAGGAAAAGAAGTTTGGAAATTTCAAGACAAGTCTCTAGAATACCCTCAAGGGGTCACACTTGACTCTCTTGGTAATGCATTTGTTCTCAACGCGTCAACGAGCGATGCTGCAACCGCATCTTCGTCTGAAAGTTCGTATAATGTTGTCGTGATATCGGCCGATGGAACCGGAAGTAAAGTTATCCTGAAAAGACCTGGAAGACCTTCAGGAATAGACTTTGACAAAAAACATAAACTTTTACTGCTTTACAATTTGGACGGATCGGCGGATTTATATGATGTTATATGATACTGCGTTAGATAACCATAACTATTATTTAGACTTGCATACACATTTTTTTAATGAAGAATGGATTTGTTTTGCTTTAATTCCTTTCTATCACATAATTATATGTTTGTTTGTTTGTTTGAATAGTGTTTTAACGCCACTTTCAGCAATTTTTCAGCTATATCATGGCGTCCAGTTTTTATTGGGGAAGGAAGTCGGAGTACCCGGAGAGATCCTCCGACCTGCGGTAGGAAAACTGGCAATCCTTGTCAATTAAGATTGGAGTCGAGTACACCCTGCCTGTAGTGAGAATTGAACCCGCAATCTCAGTGTTGACAGACCACGTGATCAATAGAAGACAAACTACCTTAACCACTCGGCCACCTAGGCCCCCTATTTATATGTTAACTTTGATTGTTTGGAAGGGCAATATTACACAGCAAGAAATACAGCAACTATACTCGAAAAATTTCCTAAGGGCGAGCCACTTTAGTCAGGAATAATTTTTGGATAGAGCTGCTTTAAAGTAAATCAGCTCTATAGAGTCGACTTGTGGCCACTCTTCTAATATACCATCTGACACATGGAAATAATAAATAATTAGTAATAAATTGAAAAAGTATAGAATGCTCTAAACTGCTGGTGCTATTTCAAGGGAAGAAAAATGACATATTTACTCGTGAACAACCCACTTCTCACAGAACAATTGTTACTACTACATGTATACGTAGCAAATTAAAGGATCGTAGTCTGGGAGTGTTGCCAAAAATATAACAATTTTTATCATAACCCATGATAAATTGAAGAGCCACACGCCCGTCACTTTCGCCTAAATTCGCAACAGATATCTATTTTTTGGACCATTATCACTTTGCATTTTAGCCCATCCTTGACCAGCAATGAGATCTATTTGGGTTCAACCCCCAAAACCGTCTAAAAATAGTTATCACGTTATCCAATTTAGTGAGAAAAAGGTAGCCTCAACTTCTCATGGGTGATAATTTTCTCTGGAAATGATATTCACTTAACTTGCGTATAATAATTTCTTCGGAGCACATGAGTGCACACATAGCTTTGATTGGATTCCGGTTACCAATTTTCATTTTTATATGTTTGACTGTTTGTTTCTTGTTTGTACGTTTGTATGAATCCAGCTGGATTTGTAATTTTTCGGCTCATGTTTGTTAGTCGGTTTTATGACTATTTTTTATTTGGAACTTACTTCATCAAACCAAAACACAAATTTACGATAAAAAGATGTAGAACCAAAATACATGCACCGTTTTTAGATATCTTTACGGATAATTAATTGAAACGTTAACTGTGATGTAAGTATCTAAAGCAAATCATAGAACATGGAATCAGCGAATCACATCTCAATGACATATTAAAACATTTAATGTGAGGTAAGTTCTGACAGTTTGAATATCAATTAACATAATCGGCTTGATACTACATATAATAGATTTTTGGAGCATAAGAATTCAACACATATACTTACATAATCATGCTTTGATATTGAAGAAAAAACTGTAAGGAAAATGAGAAGCTTCTAGGTCATGTCTTTACGACAAATAGTTTTAATATTCTGGCCCATCACTGCTTTAATATAGCTGTCTATCGGAGTAACGACCCTTTGCAATCGTCAAATCTGTTTGGTAAAAACACAACAAAGTTGCGTCTCAATTACGTGAACATTTTTCCTGTTTATAACTTTTAATCTATCTTTTACGGTTTTCAAGTTGTAATGACATCAGGGGTTCAAGATCAAAAGGTCAAGGTCACCATATAGTTTTGACCATGAGGCATGTTGTTACGTAATAAACAACCCATAGTCTCAGACTTAGCAACTTAGTTATTTTATTTTTCAACAAATGTTTAAGTATACGTTCTTATTTGGTGTAATTAATTACTCTGCAGCTTTCAACACAGATATCTATAACTTCACAGACAGATTGCATATATATTTTTTTTAACTGACACGTAACAGGGAGATAAATTATATATTCAATTTTAACTTCTATTTTTTATGATAATTTTTAAATAAAAAATCAATGGTAATAATAAATAATTGTAACATATGATGGTCTTTATTTAAAAATAATAGGCACAGCAACATTTAAAATCCATACAAATACCAACCTTACTACTAGATGCAAATTGAATTGAAAAGTCTTAAAAATTAAATTCTATCAAATTTTAACTTATGTCTAGCTTCGTATATTAATAACAGATACATTGTATCGATATTCAGTAGTCGTAGGTTTTACAATTGTCTATGTTCAAAGTGGTTCGTAAAAACAAAAACAAAAAGATTAATGAAACGGATCGCCCAAATCAAAAGAAATGAAAGTAACACCTTATTGTCGTCCATATTGGAACAATAACGTGTGAACTGTTTATTAACGGTAGGTATGAAAAACGTGTAATGTTTTGTATAATTCATTTTTGTATACATTTTTACATTCCAATAACTAATTTAAAATAGCACTCGGAAGATCCAGTTTCAAAAAACAAAGTGCTTTAGATGGAACCGTTAGGATTATGCTGCACACTACAGTTAAAGATTGAAAATTGCAAGTTCCTTAAATATGGAACGTAGCTAGGTAACCACTAAAATATACAGTACACACACACACACACACCACACACACACACACACACATATATATATATATATATATATATATATACAAACGGCTAAGTATTGTGACAACCATATAATATATCTATCCAGCGGATTTCTGAAACATCAGAAATACAGGGTTAATATCAAATATTTATATATACGTCTACAAATTAAGCCCAACACTGTTTGAATTAGATTTTGAACACTGTCAAATTTTTGCTTTCCCTCAGCGGGATTCGAACTCACACCGTTGAGACACTGTGGCACCAATTCGCCTGCACTATGTCCAGCGGTCTAGACCCCTCGGCCAAATCCGCTATATAAAAAATATAGCTTCATTAACCGGGGTGAACCTTAGACATAGACATAGTACATGTGTACTAGCGTGTGACGATGGAATTTTCGTAACCAATACGTATTAATCTGACAGTAATCTAATTCAGCATTTTTGTATATATTATATAGGATGACAAAGTTACTTGTCATGCAGTCACAGTAAGTAAATTATATACAAACGTCTAAGTATTGTGACAACCATATAATATATCTATCCAGCGGATTTCTGAAACATCAGAAATACAGGGTTAATATCAAATATTTATATATACGTCTACAAATTAAGCCCAACACTGTTTGAATTAGATTTTGAACACTGTCAAATTTTTGCTTTCCCTCAGCGGGATTCGAACTCACACCGTTGAGACACTGTGGCACCAATTCGCCTGCACTATGTCCAGCGGTCTAGACCCCTTGTGCAAATCCGCTATATAAAAAATATAGCTTCATTAACCGGGGTGAATCTTAGACATAGACATAGTACATGTGTACTAGCGTGTGACGATGGAATTTTCGTAACCAATACGTATTAATCTGACAGTAATCTAATTCAGCATTTTTGTATATATTATATAGGATGACAAAGTTACTTGTCATGCAGTCACAGTAAGTAAATTATATACAAACGTCTAAGTATTGTGACAACCATATAATATATCTATCCAGCGGATTTCTGAAACATCAGAAATACAGGGTTAATATCAAATATTTATATATACGTCTACAAATTAAGCCCAACACTGTTTGAATTAGATTTTTAACACTGTCAAATTTTTGCTTTCCCTCAGCGGGATTCGAACTCACACCGTTGAGACACTGTGGCACCAATTCGCCTGCACTATGTCCAGCGGTCTAGACCCCTCGGCCAAATCCGCTATATAAAAAATATAGCTTCATTAACCGGGGTGAATCTTAGACATAGACATAGTACATGTGTACTAGCGTGTGACGATGGAATTTTCGTAACCAATACGTATTAATCTGACAGTAATCTAATTCAGCATTTTTGTATATATTATATAGGATGTCAAAGTTACTTGTAGACGTATATATAAATATTTGATATTAACCCTGTATTTCTGATTTTTCAGAAATCCGCTGGATAGATATATTATATGGTTGTCACAATACTTAGACGTTTGTATATAATTTACTTACTGTGACTGCATGACAAGTAACTTTGTCATCCTATATAATATATACAAAAATGCTGAATTAGATTACTGTCAGATAATACGTATTGGTTACGAAAATTCCATCGTCACACGCTAGTACACATGTACTATGTCTATGTCTAAGATTCACCCCGGTAATGAAGCTATATTTTTATATAGCGGATTTGGCCGAGGGGTCTAGACCACTGGACATAGTGCAGGCGAATTGGTGCCACAGTGTCTCAACGGTGTGAGTTCGAATCCCGCTGAGGGAAAGCAAAAATTTGACAGTGTTCAAAATCTAATTCAAACAGTGTTGGCTTAATTTGTAGACGTATATATAAATATTTGATATTAACCCTGTATTTCTGATGTTTCAGAAATCCGCTGGATAGATATATTATATGGTTGTCACAATACTTAAACGTTTGTAT